>CM055116.1:1144946667-1145120600 GCA_029206835.1 Rana muscosa | reverse complement strand
CGTAGCTTCTGACCCCCCAGCCCCGTACCATCCACAGCCTCTGACCCCCCCCCCCCTGTACCATTCGCAGCCTCTGACCCCCCCCTGTACCATTCACAGCCTCTGATCTCCCCCCTTTTACCATTCGCAGCCTCTGACCCCCCCCTGTACCATTCGCAGCCTCTGACCCCCCCCCGTACCATTCGCAGCCTCTGACCCCCCCCCGTACCATCCGCAGCCTCTGACCCCCCCCCCGTACCATCCGCAGCCTCTGGCCCACCCCGTACCCCCTGTACCATCCGCAGCCTCTGACCCACACCCCCCCCGCGCCTGTACCATTCGCAGCCTCTGACCCCCCCCCCCCCGTACCATTCGCAGCCTCTGACCCCTGATGTAAAGGGGAATGCAGGTCTCTGGTCACCAGTGCCCCCTTTATATCAGAGTTCGACCCCTTCCACACTGAAGCGCTTTGCAGGCGCTAGAACGCCAAAAATAGTGCCTGCAAAGCGCCCTATAAGAGCCGCTCCGCACACTCCAGTGTGAAAACCCAAGGGCCTTCACACTGGAGCGCTGCGCTGGCAGGATGCTAAAAAATGTCCTGCTAGCAGCATCTTTGGAGTGGTGGAGAAGCTGTGTGTGTATACTGCTCCTCCACCGCTCCTGCCTTTTGATATGAATGGGCACCGCGGCTATATCGCCGGAAAAGCGCATTTTGCCGGCGCTTTGCGGGTGGTTTTAACCCTTTTTCGGCCGTTAGCAGGGATTAAAAGTGCCCCGCTAGCGGCCGAATAGTGGCGCAAAATTGACGGTAAAGCGCCGCTAAAATTAGCGCCGCTTTATCGCCGACGCACCCACCGCCCCAGTGTGAAAGATCTGCAACGTTCCCCTTTATGATCAGAGTTCCCTTGCACTGTAAAGGGGAATCCTGCAGACTCCTGATATATGGGGGAATTCTGTGCTGGCTGGGTTATATTAATCTGACCTTCATGTAAATGGAGAAATATGGTTTTTGACTTTTGTTAACTTAAACACATTGCTAATAGCTTTAGCTACAGGTTTATAACTTAAATATTGATATTTGCACTGAAAAACTGCCATTTTAGGCAACTTTTTTTTGCAAATGTGTCTGTGCCAGTAAATGATAAAATTTGTGCTGTTTGTAAATTCCATGTCTCTCCTATCTATATATAATACACCCTTTAAATGTTCTTTAAAATGCATGGTTTTCCCTTTTATGTACAAGAAAATAATGACGTTATGCGGTTCGGCTGGTATAATAATGCTATGGGGCTGGTATGAAATTATTTCCAGGGCTGGTTTTTATTCCCAGTCTGGCCCTGGCGGTTAAGCTGTGTGAACAAGGTGTTCTGATGTCATAAATGAAAATTAAATTATTAAAAAAAAGGAAAAAGGTATATAAAAATGCTCCATCCACAGATACGAGTAGTGCACAATCCTCCATATGTTGAACTACAACTCCCAACAAGCCCTGGACAGAGAAATAGAACTTCTGTTTCCAAAAACCTGTGGGGCCAATGATGGCCAGTGTATCAGAACATGTAAACGTATCAGTAGAGTTACCTGCTCCCAATCTGTGCTGTCTTTCTTCCGATATCTGAGGTTGTATTGGATAGGGAATAAAGATTCCTTTAATGGATTCTTCCACTCAATCTTCAGAGCCTTCTGTAGCTGAGACAAGGAAACCACCTTTTCAATTTCTGGGGGATTGGGCTTTACTACACACAAACAAAATAAGAAAAAATAAAAACAGAAATGATACAACATTACAACAGTGCAAATAAAATAAATATATATTGCATGTTACAAAATTTATAACAAGATCTGAAATTATACACTAGGGACCGGTCTATTACCATTTTCTAAAGTAGTGCCCACCAGTATATCGAGACTATCTCAGACCCTGAAAATAGTACTCAACCTGCATGTCTTGTCCACGCATCTAGCATGTAAACCTCTTGAAAATGGTAGCAGGAGCAGAGAGATACAGGGAATTGTTGACAAACCATGGTCTATAAAAATTGAACCCGCACTTTAAAAATTAATAAAAAAGTCAATATGTAGGTGTGTACCACCCATGGGTATTACAAAATGTACTTCTAGTGTTCCTGTAATACATAAAAAGCAATATTGTGGACACAATGTTTTTTTTTATGAAAGTGCGTCAGTTTAGACTTGGGGACAGGGAGCATTTATTGGGCTAAGGCACAGCAGCAAGCACAGGACAATATGAAGCAACTGATCTTAAGACCGTGCAGCCAGGGGGCCAACAGACAATCTCCTTTCAGTTTTTAGCCCCTGTATGGCTTCTCACCAATACTGGACTTATTTTATTATTTAAAGCGGTTGTAAACCCAGACAACATTATTTTTTTTTTAAATCACCTGCAAGAAAAAGCCATAATGAGCTAGTATGACTAGCATACTAGCTCATTATGAATCACTTACCTTAGATCGGGACCCCCGAAGCCATCCTCGTCCCCCGCTCCGGCCGCAGCCATCGCTCCTCAGATACCCGGAAGGTTACTTCCGGGTATCGCCGCTCCAGCCAATCACAGCGCCGCTCCGGCGCTGTGATTGGCCAGAGCAACGAAGACGTCACTCCGCGCATGCGCGCTGGAGCTTTCTATTCCGGCAGAGCTGGAATTCTGAATGGGATTAACCCTGTGAATGCACCTTTGTCTACGGCGCGCATGCGCCGTAGACATTGGTGCATGTCTTTTTTTGCAAATATCTCCTAAACCGTGTAGGTTTAGGAGATATTTCTTGCACCTACAGGTAAGCCTTAATCTAGGCTTACCTGTAGGTGTTTGTTTACAAATTGGGTTTACAACCACTTTAAGCCTCATGCACAATGGACGTTTTTACAGCCACTTCTAGGGGCGTCTAGCGTTTTTCTTTCCTTCCTCTAAACGCCCCTCCATGTTAGCCTAGGTGTCCATGCAAACATAGGGGGTTATTTACTAAAGGAAAATCCACTTTGCACTACAAGTGCACTTGTAAGTGCAGTCACTGTAGATCGCTGTAGATCTGAGGGGAAGTTCTGAAATTAGGTGAAGCTCTGCTTAGGGCTGGGAAAAAAAAAATCGATTTTAATCTTGAATCGAGTTTGAGTTCAAATCGATTCAGATTTGAAGAAAATCGATTTTTTTTAGATTTTTTTATTTTATTTTTTCCCTTCAAAGTTTCCGTAGCAGGGCTGCAGGGGGCGTATGCGGAATGGCACTGGGCGGCATTACCCCAATTACATCTACTCGCCGCAGCGAGTAGATGTAATGTAACACTAACTAACCGCAAGCTGCCGTATGCCTACCTGATCAGCGTGTCATGCAGACAGACGGCGGCCATTGCAGTGTTCAAAAGCCGCGCCTCCCGAGTCCTCGTTGTCTGATAGGCAGAACACTCAATTTCACAGCAGGCAGTGTTCAGCCTATCACGGACATCCTCTCATCCTCATCTGCGTTATGAGGATGAGCGGATGTCCATGATAGGCGGAACACTGAATGCTGGGTGATTGAGTGTTCCGCCTATCACAGACGAGGAGGAGGCGTGGCTTTTGAATACTGGAATGGCCACCGGTGTAGCAGTAAAATCCGTATCCTGTGAAAATCGGCATCAGGTACGGTGATTGAAGCACGGGCATAGTTCAATTCAACCAAGAGTAACCTCAGGATTTGTTGTTGTTTTATTAGCTAAATCCAAATACAGTATTAATAATTTGGATGTTTAACAATCTTTGTTGCACACTGACTTTGCAGCCTCGCCCAGCCCTAGCTCTGCTGTTTTATCATCCAATCATGTGCAAGCAAAAATGCTGTTTATTTTCCTTGCATGTCCCCCTCAGATCTACAGCGATTGCACATGTTGTGCAAAGTGGATTTGCCTTTCGTAAATAACCCCCATAGTCTTTTAGCAGCGTTTAGTGGTAGGCGCTTTTAGAGTCTGTTAGAGGCTGTTAGAGGCAGGAAAAAATTTACACTGCCAGTGCCATTAGGAGCAGCAGAGTTAAGGCAGAAAAAACGATCAGCGCTACTAAACGTGCCTAAACACTGGTGTTTGAGCATTAATTAATTTCAATGGTCAGAATTCATTTCATAGGGCAGAATAAATAATTTATTAAACGCCAATAAGCTTGATGCCTGTAAAATCTCCTAAAAGCTTTAGGACACTATTACAACCGTCAGTAATTTTTTCAGCAAAAATGGTGCTGGCTTCTAGGAGATTTAAAAAAAAAAAATGTCCTGTGTGCATGAGGCCTTAAAGAAAATTTCTCCAATCTATACACTCAATGTGAAATGGGGGAATCTTCACCGCTGAGCAAGGGCTCCGCTGTCACAACACAGTGATCAGCATTGCAGACTATAGCCCGCTGCGCTGATTGAGAAGGGAATATCTAACCAGGTGGTTGTGTAGAATTTGATCTGTAAATCAAAGTCTACACAATCACAATGCCCATACATGGATCAAAATTCAGCCGTTCCCTCCTGAACGGGATACATTTTGATCCATGGATGGCCAGTTTATAAGATACAAACACTATCATGCAAAATTGCTTGCTTCAGAATTCAATTGGGCAGTTTTTTGAGATGTCACTGAGCAGAAAAAAAGCAGGTAATAGGTAAAAAAAAAAAAAAATATTTACAAATGTCAATAATATCGAGTCGAAGTTCATCGGATTCAGCCGTCCCAAGACCATTTGTGGCTACCACCTGGAATGTGGTATCAATAAACAACTGAAAATTTGGAGAGTAGAACGTGCAAGTGTCATTTTCTGATTTACACTCAGGCCGTTTATCTTCTTTCCTAAAGAAAAAGATAAAATGTTACAGGGTACTGCATTGCCTTACTGAATAAGCTAATTTTTTTTTATAATCATGGCTCGACATAACCTGGGTAAAGATCTCCACAGCGAGAATCAGCACTCATGTTTCCTGAAGCACAACCCCAGTCGCTGCATTTGTCTTTAGATTTATAGTTAAAGTGGGGAAGGCTTAGAACCTCAGACAGCTGTTTATTACTACAGATGGTGGAACACACAGGACTGATGGAGTCATCACTGTGGTGGTAGAGGTCACCATTTAGACTTTTTATGACCAAAGGCAGTAAGTGGATACATCTCTAAAACTTTTAATAAATGATAGCAGAATTTGAGGAATAATCTCCACTTCTTCAGGGCTCTAAAATGTATTCCAACATTACAAATCTCACCTGAGAACATCCAAGGCTCTTTAGTGACTTTTGGAAAACAGCAATCTCCCTGCAACTCATCTCTGGTCAAACATCAGATCCCAAAACTTCACTCCGTGCACTGTCCCATGTCTTTTTTATAGCCTTTTTACTTATTTGAGAAAGTATCTGTTAATCAGATGATCCACTACAGTATAATAGCTACAGAGACCAGACCAATGAATAAGGTCAGAATGAACAAAAAAAAATAAAATAGGATTTTTGTACTCACCGTTAAATCTGTTTCTCTGACGTCCATGGACTGACACAGCTGGATACTGTAAACATGTGGGTATATGTCCCTGCTTGCAGGAGAAGCTCTAGGCAGAATGTTAGAAACATTCTAGAACAAACAAGAGCTGAACAGCCCCGCCCAGGGGAGCGGTCCCTCCGGACATTACCCTCCCACCTGCAGCCAGCAGCCTCAGTTCGTAACAAAGCAGTACAAACCTTAAAAGAAGGCTCCTTTCCCTTAACAGACTGAGGGAGGAAGGTGCTCTTACCCCCTGTGACATCCTTAATAATGTCATCCAGGGTGGCCCCAAACAGTCTACTGCCCTTAAAAGGGCAAGTCAGCCAGGAGCTTTTTGGAACCTAGGTCGGCCCACCAGCATTTTAGCCAGATAAGGCGACGCAGCACCACAGCAGAGATAGAGGCCCCAGATATTAAAGGGGCCGCATCCAAAGTGGCATCGCACACATAGACTAGACCCTGCACAAGTTGATGAGCCAGGGCAATGGTCTCAGGAGGGAGATTATGCTTCTGTACCGTCTGGTGCAAAATCTTTGCCCATCCTTTGAGTGTCTGAGACACAAGTGTTGCCGCCACTATAGGGCGTAAGGCAGACCACAATAAGGCAAACATAGTTCTACTCACCACCTCAGACCTCCTGTCAGTTGGATCCTTAAATGCAGGAGTCCCTTCCATTGGGAGCGTGGTAGCCTTATTCAAACAGGCGACCGGGGGGTCAACCACTGGGGGGTGAGCCCACTTCTTAACCAGGTCCTCCTCAAAGGGGTACCTTATGGCTAGGCGCAGCGGGACCGTCAAAGTCTTCTTAGGCTTATCCCAGACTTGGTCAATGAATGTATTAAAAAAAAGGCACATATGGAAAGACCTTTTTTGAAGAGACGGCTTTAAAAGGAACCAAAAAAGGAGACCGTTTCCACCTGGGGTTCCTCAGTCTCAACATTCAGCTTGAGAGTGTCCCTCACAGCATCAATGAGTTCACTTACAAGCACCCTGTCAGTTACTGGTTCAGAACTGGAGTCTTCCTCACAAGGAATGTCCTGTCCAAAAACATGAAAATCCTCAGAGCTAGGGTCCTGTGCGGCAGTAACTAGGCCCATATCTGAGACAGAGCACTCCTACAGAAGAATGTGTGGGGAGGGGGCGCTTTACAGCTCCCTTGCGCTCACACACCACTTCCATTCTGACAAGGAATGATTCCAGGACTGCCGACAACTGGTCCATAGGGACCGCAGGTGCAGGAGCACTGCCAGTTGCCTCAGGCAAGTGTGGAGAAGCAGGTGTACCAGACTGCATATCGCCACCCTCTGAGACCTTATACACTACTACAGTGAATATACAGTCCGCCCACTGGCTACGCTGAGGCTGAGGAGGGGATACCCGGAGGACTCACTAACCCTTAAGGACCGCTCAGTACTACTGAAGAAACCGCGCTGTGAAGCCTGAGGAGAGTGAAGAATCTGTGAGGAGATTGTGAGGAGATTCGCGCCGCCGCTAGAGGCCGAAACCGAAAAGTAGAAAATGGCCGCCGGCCGCAGATACAACTGCGCCATTGAACCACGGCAAGATGGCCGCATTATTCAAAAAAACATCCAGCGCTAATGCACGCAATAAGTCCCCACCTCACACACCAGAACACTGCTCCTCTTCCCAGAGTCTACAGACATGAGCGCCCCCAGCCAGGCCAGAGTGACCCCCAAGCACCCCCACAGCACCAGTACAGGGTGCAGAAAGCAGCATAACAGGGGGAGACAGGGAGAAACCCCCCCATATAAAGAAACACAGCCAGCATGTACTCACCTGCAGCAGGAAAGACTACTTACCCGTCCCAGAGGGACCCACTGGCTTGTTTTAGACAGACCTATCACAGAGCAGTACTGCGTAGCTGTCGGCCCGGTCCACCGCAAAAGATACAGTCAGTCAGGTGCTGTTCAATCTTGAGAGGACCGCGGGAGCATAAAAGCAACCCGGTCACCCCTGGAGTCATGGGGCATGTCGTGAACTGAGTCTCACGCACACAAGGCGAAGATCAGCACGCTCGATGGTCGGACAGGGAAGACTACGAGGATACTAGTGTACCCAACCTGTTGCCCAGCCGACAGTTGATTGAAGGTCTCAAAAATAAAAATAAAAAATTCCCAAAGGAATAAATGTTAAAAAGTAAAATCTTCCAGGAGACTGGCTCCTGAGAGAGCCACATCTTCTCCTTCTGCTAGGCAGAAAAAAAAACTGAGGCTGCAGGTGGGAGGGTAATGTCCGGAGGGACCTCCCCCCTGGGCGGGGCTGTTCAGCTCTGGTTTGTTCTAGAATGTTTAACATCTAACATTCTAACTAGATTTTCTCCTGCAAGCAGGGACATATACCCACACGTTTACAGTATCCAGCTGTGTCAGTCCATGGACGATAAGAGAAAATAGGATTTTTATAACAGCTTACCTGTAAAATCCTTTTCTTGGAGTACACCACGGGACACAGAGCTAGTCATTACATAATGGGTTAAGGGTCACCAGCGGTGATTGGACACTGGCACAACCAATGGAAGACAGTTCCCCTCCATATAACCCCTCCCATCAGAGAAGTACCTCAGTTTTGTAGCAAAGCAGTAAGGTTCCCATAAGAAGGGGGGGACCTCTGTGTCCCGTGGTGTACTCCAAGAAAAGGATTTTACAGGTAAGCTGTTATAAAAATCCTATTTTCTTTATCGTACACCACGGGACACAGAGCTAGTCATTACATAATGGGACGTCCCAGAGCAATGCTCATATGAAGGGGGGGAGACACAGATCAAAACAGGCCGCTTGCGGACCAGAAGCCCTACACTGCTGCCTGCAGCACACTTCGCCCAAAGGCGGAATCCTCATGTCCTTTCACATCTATTTGATAGAATTTGGAAAATGTATGGACTGAAGACCAAGTTGCAGCTTTACAGATCTGAGCCATCGAAGCCTGGTGGTGCACTGCCCATGAAGCACTTATCGCCCTGGTAGAGTGCGCCTTAACAGGAAAAGGAGGAGTCCTGTTCTTTAAACCATAAGCTTGAACAATTACTTGTCTAATCCACCTGGAAATGGTGGATTTTGATACCGCTTGGCCCTTCTTGGGCCCATCTGGTAAAATAAACAAAACATCTGTTTTACGTATCTGAGCGGTTGCTTGCAGATACACCCTTACCGCTCTCACTAGATCTAGAGAGTGTAATAATTTTTCCCCCGCCGTCCGCGGGTTTGGAAAAAAGGAAGGCAGAACAATGTCTTGATTCAAGTGAAAAGCCGACACCACCTTAGGTAGAAAAGCCGGATGGGGTCGTAGTACGATTTTGTCCTTGTGACAAATTAGATAAGGCTCTTTACAAGAAAGAGCTGCTAGCTCTGATACTCTCCTAGCAGAAGCTATAGCAATCAGAAAGGCCAACTTCCTACTCAATATAATTAAAGGAATATGGCGAATAGGTTCAAAAGGTTGCTTTTGCAACACTGACAATACCAAATTCAAATCCCATGGACACAAGGGAGTCCTAACTGGAGGATTTATCCTCAGTACCCCCTTAATGAATGTCTGAACTAGGGAGTGAGATGCCAATGGTCTCTGAAAGAAGACTGATAGAGCCGATATTTGCCCTTTGATGGTGCTAAGGGCTAAATTCATATCCACTCCTAACTGGCAAAAAGCAAGAATCCTACTTATTTCATATTTCTGAGGATTCCAACATCTGGATTCACACCAGGAAACGTATGCTCTCCAGACTCTCTGATAGATGAGTCTGGAGGCTGGCTTTCTAGCATTAATGAGCGTAGAAAGAGCCGGACCAGAGACCCCTCTCTTTTTCAAAATGTGGGTCTCAGCAGCCAGGCCGTCAACTTTAGCCTTTGTAAGGAAGGGTGGAATACTGGACCCTGTGACAGCAGGTCGTGTCGAAGTGGAAACTTCCAGGGCCTTCCTATCGCCATTTTTACAATCTCGGCGTACCAAGGCCTCCTGGGCCAGTTTGGGGCCACTAGGATTACTGGTATTCCCTCCTCCTTGATCCTGCGAAGCAGTCTTTGTAGAAGAGGGATCGGAGGGAATGCATAGATCAGTGAGAACTGATTCCATGGAGTTATTAGAGCGTCTGTATTATTAGAGCGTCTGTCCCGTAGGCTAGAGGATCTCTCGTTCTGGACACAAAGTTGTCCAATTTCTTGTTGAACCTGGCAGCTAGCAGGTCTACATCTGGGTTTCCCCATCTCAGACATATGGCCTGAAAGATCTCGGGGTGAAGAGACCACTCTCCTGGTAGCAGCTGCTGACGACTCAGGTAGTCTGCTTGCCAATTTTCTATCCCTGGAATGAAGATTGCAGAAAGGCAAGGTACATGCTCTTCTGCCCATGCCAGGATCCGGTTCACCTCTCTTTGGGCTGCCCGACTGCGGGTGCCTCCTTGGTGATTGATGTAAGCTACTGCAGTAGCATTGTCGGATTGAACCCGAACTGGGTAGCCCTGTAACCTGTATGTCCAGGTTTTGAGGGCTAGATATACCGCCCGGATCTCTAGCACATTGATGGGCAGGATCCCCTGAGTCTTGGCCCAGGTTCCCTGGGTAGAAGCCTCCTCGAATACTGCACCCCAGCCCGATAGGCTGGCATCCCTAGATACCACCTTCCAGGCCACTGGGAGGAAGGACTTTCCCTTCCGTAAATTCCTGGCTTCTAGCCACCAATCGAAGCTGTGGCGTACTTGTGAGGACAGGCGCATGGGTATATCCAGAGCTTGGCTCTTCCTGTTCCAGGAAGCTAAAATATTGCCTTGAAGTAGTCTCGAATGAAACTGGGCGTAAGGGACCGCCTCGAAGGAGGCTACCATCTTTCCCAATAGTCTCATGCAAAGGCGAATAGACGGCCTCTTGTTTGCTTTGACCTTGTGGATCAGGTCTTTCAGAGACTGTATCTTCGGTTCTGGCAGGTATACCCCGTTTTGGGCTGTATCTATGATCATGCCCAGGTACACTATCCTTCTTTGGGCCTGGAGAGAGGATTTTTGTAAATTTATAATCCATCCTAAATGCTCCAGGTATCCTACTGTAGTGTGTACAGCGTGACCCAATCCCTCCTTTGACTGATCTATTACTAGTAGATCGTCCAGATAGGCTGTTACCGCAATGCCCCGTGTTCTTAGGTTTGCTAACAGAGGAGCTAGCACCTTTGTGAATACTATGGGCGCGGTGGCTACACCAAACGGCAGAGCCACAAATTGAAAGTGGCGATCTTCTACCGCAAACCTTAGGAATCTTTGGTGAGCGGGGAGGATGGGTATGTGTAAATGTGCGTCCTTGATATCTATGGGCGCCATGAATTTTCCGCCCTTTAAAGTGGCGGCCACGGATCGGATCGTTTCCATTCGAAAATGGCGATCGTTCAGGAACCGATTTAGGGATTTTAGATCCAGGATGGGTCTGACATCTCCATTTGGCTTTGGAATCACAAAGAGGTTTGAGTAAAAACCTGCACCTCGCTCTTTTTGGGGTACGTCTGTAACTACCCCTTGAGCCATTAAGTGATTCAAACCTTTGAAGAAGGATTCTCTTTTTTGTGGATCCTTGGAGAGTCTTGAACCTCGGAATTGAGAAGGTGGGATCTCTCGAAATTCCAGTTTGTACCCTGAGGATATTGTGGATACTACCCAATTGTCCTGGATTTCTGACCCCCAAGTCGCTCAGAACTGATAAAGCCTTCCTCCCACTCGGCCGAGCGGGGGCGCCCCTTCACTGAGAGGCTTTGGGGGCTTGCTTATTAGCTCTTGCACCCCACGGCTTCTTGTTCTTCTGAGCTTGCCCCTTGGCTTTTGTGGGCGGCTAAAACAGGCCGCCGCCACTGGTTGGAGTCAGATTTCCCGGGAGCTGGGGAGAGAGAGCGTTTAAAACAAGATCTCTTGTTTTTCTTTCTCTCAGGTAAAAGTCGTTTTACCACTTGATATCTTCTGTATATATTTTTCTAAATCTTCCCCAAATAGGCGTTCGCCATGGTACGGGAACTTGCCAACAGCTTTTTGCATGGGGTTTCCGCTGACCAATGCTTAAGCCAAAGTACTCTGCGCATCTGTACCAGCTGGAGTGTAAGGCGTGATGCCTGTATGATAGAATCTCTCATGGCATCCACTGTGAAGCATAAGGCTTTAGGCAAATTTTCCCAATTTCTAGCCTGCTCTGAAGGCAGTTCCTTCAGCCCCTGCTTTACCTGTTGGCTGATGACCTGACACATACCGACTGCTGCTACTGCAGGTTGGGTAATTGAGCCGGCCAAAAGGAAGGAGGATTTCAACTTCCTCTCAGAAGGATCTTTTAAACCCTTGTACATTATCCACCGGACATGTCAGGTTTTTATTTACACAAGAAATAGCCGCAACTACCGCAGGCAGGCTCCATTTCTTTAAAAAAATTTCCCCCATAGGATAAAGAATGTTAAACCTTTTTGGAGGTGAGAAACGCTTATCTGGATGTTGCCAGTTTGCGTATATTAGATCCTCTAGTAACTGATGAACCGGGAAGGAGCATGCACCTTGCAGGGATCTTAATGACCCTAGGGAGGAGACAGGTAATTCCGTTACCTCCGCAGAGGTTAACTTAAATGCACTGCTATAGCATTGTACCTGTGACCTTAAAATCTGGCTCCTCATCCTCTGCTGATGTAGCCTCCTCCTCCTCATCCTCCTCCCTCAGGTACTTCTGAAGGGAGGTCCAATACTGGAAGAGACCTGCTTCGCTTATTGTCCTTTTTAGAGGACTTAGCGATTAAGGTAGCAATTTTTTCCTCCAGATTATTTAGGGCAGCTGATAAAGTGTCCTCAGTGACATATACAGGCCCAGGCTTCACTGGGGAAGCCGCCATACCTGACAGAGGTAATGGCTCATCCTGTACAGGTGCATTTGGCAACACAGGAGAGGAAGGTCCCGAGTCAGCACAGCTAGAGCCTCCTCTCAGGCGGTGGTGCTTTCTTATCTCTTTTTGTCCGTATTACTTCCCCTGGAAGGCTTACTGTTTAGACAAAATACAAGGTACCTAAATGCATATACTACCGTGTTCAGTTTAGCAAATACATTAAGTATGCAACTTTTAACACATAACTATGCATAACATGGATGTCTTCTAGGAAGTACCCAATCCAACCACATGGAGTCTTACGTCCCTGTATAGCTGCTGTGTTTCTCTGCCAGGAACAAGAGAACTAACGAGCTTGCTTGCTGCTGCAGTGCTTCTCACACTGACAGTCTTTTAAATTTGGCGCCGTTTCTGTGCCTGCGCGCGCCACGTGCCCGCGCACGCCTTCGCCCCCCCCCTCCGATAAAGCGCGCTCCCGCGCGCGCGCGGCCCTTAGCGCTATGGCGGTGGCCATAGTGAGAGAGGACTCTCATCAGCCCTTGTTCCCACTTATCTGCAGGTGTCTGGTCGGCCACCGAAAGGAGGATCGGGGTGCCCCAGCAAGCTCAGCAGCGGAGGTGACGAGCAGTGTACTTCGCCGAAGCCGACACTGAACAGAGTGAGGTGAGTATATTCAGCTCTTTACTCCCCCCAGTGGTGGAAAAAAAGAAGACATCCATTTTTTGAAAAAGGCCCCAACCTAGTTATGGACCTTCTAATCTCACCTTATCCAGGTTTTTCTGCTGAAAGATTTCAGACAGATACCAAACTTCACCCTTCACGGTGGGCTATGTGTGCCAACCTTCAGGGATATGGGTTCCTATTTAAAGGATACCTCTCCCCTGGGCCTTGTACAAGACTCTTACCAGGACTTTATAGCGAAATAGCGAAAGTGCTGGATCTTAGAGCCCAGTCCTCCGAAGAGAGACATTACAGGCGACGCCTCATGGATGAGGCCCGGATCCCATCCAGATTCAGCTCATTTGTAGGCGTCTTGGATGGATCCGAAAGCATAGCTCTTTTACCCCCAGAGGGTCTCTTTGGTAGAGCTTTCCTTTAGCACCTCCTAACGCGTCCAACACCTTTCGACACTGGCGAAAAAACTGAGGTACTTCCCTGATGGGAGGGGTTATATGGAGGGGAACTGTCTTCCATTGGTTGTGCCAGTGTCCAATCACCGCTGGTGACCCTTAACCCATTATGTAATGACTAGCTCTGTGTCCCGTGGTGTACGATAAAGAAATAGGATTTTTTGTACTCCCCATACAACCCTTTTCTCTGAATTCATGGACCGACACAGCTTCCAACTTACAAGTGGGTATTATCCGTTATTTAGGAGTGACTAGGCAGAAGAAAAAAAGCTTGTACAAAGTGTTGCATCACTCTGCATCTCGCAGATCAGATTGTCAAAAAGCAGTACAAACTTAAGAGGGGTGGGTGCTGTCGGTCCATGAACTCAGAGAAAAGGATTTTACGTTGAGTACAAAAAATCCTATTTACTCTTTTGTTCATGGACCGACACAGCTTCCAATTGACAAGTGGGACGTCCCAAAAGCAGTGTCAAAACGAGGGGTGGTAACAGCATAAAGTAAACTTCACCCCCAACACAAAACAGCACTCTTCCAACAGCGGAGTTGCAACTCTAAACAACCGCCTGCAAAACCTTGCGGCCGAAAGAGGCATCCGAAGATGCACCTACATTAACCTTGTAGAATTTTGTGAAAGTGTGAGCGGACGACCAAGGCTTGATGTTGGAAAGCCCAAGGAGGCACCTATTGCCCTGGTCGAATGCGCCGTGACAGGAAAGGGGGGCGCTTGACCCTTTAAGGCGTAGACCTGGATTACCATCTGTCAAATCCATCTAGAGATGGTGGCCGATGAGACTGCTAGGCCCTTCTTGGGACCAGTATATAAACAAAAGGAAATGTGCCACAAACACTTGTATCACAAACATCTATAAGTGAATAGCTTACTACCATATGACATAACATCAATTAATGGTGTATCCACTGTGCTCATGAATGAAAAAATGTGAAAACAATAAGTGAACAAACTTTAAAGTTCATTAAATAGCAGTTGTACCAATTCTGGAGAGCTGAGTGTTTCCACACCAGAAATCAGATGTTGGTTCCTAGATAAAAATTCCCCTCTTATGGCCCCACTCATCAGATAGGGGAATAATATAAATACGAGATCTCACCAACTAAAGTCCAGGCAAACTTCATCTCATGTAGATAGGCTCCATAGTATCAGCAGCAAAGGCATTTAAGTGACCATATGAAAAGAAAGGGAAAAAAAAAACATTCATGTGAAGTACAGCTAGTGAACAGACAGCATGGCGCTGCTAGCAAAGAGACTCACAGGACTGCAGTGATAAACGAGCGTCAGTGTTGTTCCGGGTACACAGCGTGCGTTCCACCGAAACCGGAAGTTGCGTCACTGGTTCTGGATTGGCCGGAAATTGCGTCAACGCGTTTCGCCCCTCCTCCTGGGCATCATCAAGGACATGTGCGTTGACGCAATTTCCGGCCAATCCAGAACCAGTGATGCTACTTCCGGTTTCGGTGGAACGCACGCTGTGTACCCGGAACACTGACGCTCGTTTATCACTGCAGTCCTGTGAGTCTCTTTGCTAGCAGCGCCATGCTGTCTGTTCACTAGCGGTACTTCACATGAATGTTTTTTTTTCCCCTTTCTTTCCCTATGGTCACTTAAATGCCTTTGCTGCTGATACTATGGAGCCTATCTACATGAGATGAAGTTTGCCTGGACTTTAGTTGGTGAGATCTCGTATTTATATTATTCCCCTATCTGATGAGTGGGGCCATAAGAGGGGAATTTTTATCTAGGAACCAACATCTGATTTCTGGTGTGGAAACACTCAGCTCTCCAGAATTGGTACAACTGCTATTTAATGAACTTTAAAGTTTGTTCACTTATTGTTTTCACATTTTTTCATTCATGAGCACAGTGGATACAACATTAATTGATGTGATGTCATATGGTAGTAAGCTATTCACTTATAGATGTTTGTGATACAAGTGTTTGTGACACATTTCCTTTTGTTTATATACTTTTCTGCAAGCGCTGCAAATACCTATTTTTTTCATTGTGTTGAGGTGTTAGACCTTTTGTTGCAGCAGCTGCGGAGCTATTTATTTATTCACTTCAATCAATTATCACTGCACAGTCTGTTAGCGCGGGTTTTAGTTTTGTTAAAATACCTTCTTGGGACCAGCCACCGAAACAAACAGTGAGTCTGACTTCCGGAACAGGGAAGTAGCAGATAGGTATACTCTCAAAGCTCAGACAACGTCCAAGGAATGCAACGCTGACTTCTTAGGATTAGACAGATGAGGACACAAGGATGGAAGTACAATGTCCTCGTTGAGATGACTTTGAAACGACTTTCGGAAGAAAGGAAGGCTGCGGCCGAGGGACCACCTTATCCTTGTGGAAGATGACGTAACAGCCCCCAAAAAGACCACTTTCTGAGAAAGTGTCAATAAGGGAATATCCCCAATATTCTCAAATGGTGACTTCTGAAGCACAGAGAGGACCAGGTTCAAATCCCACGGAGGTAGCGGGGGACGGACCGGAGGAGCCACATGTCGAACTCCCTGCACAAATGTACTCACGAAAGAGTGAGCCGACAGGGGTCAATGAAAAAAAAAAAAAAAAAAAAAAAGACAGCCAGGGCAGATATCTTCCCCTTAATAGTACTTAAGGTAAGCCTTTGGTCCACCCCATGCTGTAAAAACAGCAGGATTCTGGAAATCAAATAAGTACACGGATGCCACTTCATTTCCTCACACATGGAAATGTAGGCCTTCCAAGTGCGATGATAAACCTTCCTAGAGGATGGCTTTCGAGCACTTCTCATAGTAGAGATTACTGAATCTGACAGCCCCCTGTCTCTCAGTACCTGGTTCTCAATAGCCCTGCCATTAAAGCCAGAGACTGTAAAGCAGGACGGAGTATGGGACCTTGCGATAGCAGGTCCTTCCGTAGAGGTGG
This sequence comes from Rana muscosa, assembly GCA_029206835.1. Lineage (NCBI taxonomy): Eukaryota > Metazoa > Chordata > Amphibia > Anura > Ranidae > Rana > Rana muscosa. The sequence goes on along the minus strand of CM055116.1, from coordinate 1,145,104,220 downwards.
ACGCCAGGGGACGTCTGCTACCAGTCGTACTAGGGTCGGCGTACCAAGGACGCTGAGGCCAATCTGGAGCGATTAGGATCATTGGAATTCCCTCTGCCTCCACTCTGCGGAGCAGAAGAGGAAGAAGCCTTAAGGGAGGGAAGGCATAGATTAGCCGATACTGACCCCACGATGCCACCAACGCGTCCGCCCATGGGTCTCTTGACCGGGCCACAAACCTCAATACCTTCCGATTGAGTCGGGAAGCCAGAAGATCTACATCTGGTGTGCCCCATCTTTGGCAGAGGAGTTTGAACACCTCCGGGTGTAAGGACCATTCTCCCTGGTCCAGCATCTGGCGGCTCAGGTAGTCCGCCTGCCAGTTTTCCACACGCGGAATGTACACAGCCGATAGTGCCGGTACGCTCTTCTCTGCCCACTTCAGGATGCGAGCAACCTCCGATGCTGCAGCTGAGCTTCTTGTTCCTCCTTGATGATTGACATATGCCACTGCTGTGGCGTTGTCGGACTGGATCCTGACTTGACACCCTTGCAGCCTCTGAGACCATTTGAAGAGGCACATCCTGATCGCCCGGATTTCCAGGACATTGATTGGCAGGAGGGCTTCCTCTGGGGTCCAGCGACCTTTCGTCGACTGAACACCCCAGACTCCCCCCCCCCCCAACCTGTAAGGCTGGTGTACGTCGTGATCACTATCCAGTAAACCGTAAGAAATGACTTCCCGGCCATTAGAGCCGGTGCTGTCAGCCACCATACCAGGGATCTCCTGACTAGGTGGCTCACTCGGATTTGATAATCCAGAGATAATGGACATCTGGACAGAACTTCCTTCTGTAACACTCGAGTGTGGTATTGAGCATATGGGACCGCCTCGAAGGAGGCTACCATGAGGCCTAACACTCGCATGCAAAAACGGAGTGACGACCAATTCCTGGAAGTCAGCTGCTGCCGTACTGCAGCCCGGAGGGTCTGCAACTTCTCCACAGGGAGGAATAACTTTGCTTCTGAGGAATCCAGAATCAACCCCATGTACACTAGGCGTTGAGTGGGCACCAATACTGACTTTTGCGTGTTTAGTATCCAACCACAGTCTCGAAGAGTCTGACAGGTAATGGACACGCTTACCTCTAATTCTGAGCTTGAAGGGGCCTTCAGCAGAAGGTCGTCCAAGTAGCCCATGATAGCGATACCCCGCTGTCTTAGAAGTGCCAGAATCGGAGCGAGCACCTTGGTGAACGTCCTGGGTGCTGAGGCAAGGCCAAACGGGAGGGCCACAAACTGGTAGTGGCTCTTCCCGATAGCAAATCACAGAAACCTCTGGTGTCTGGACTATATGGGGACATGCAGGTATGCGTCCTTGATGTCCAAGGAGGCCAGAATGTCCCCCGGATGGAGAGCCGTGACTACAGATCGAACCGACTCCATCCGAAATCTTTGTACTTTCACAAAGCAATTGAGGGCTCTGAGATCCAAGATTGGACGAACCCCCTCCTTCTTCAGCACAATGAACAGATTTGAGTAAAACCCCTGACCCCGTTCTGGAACTGGAATAACTACCCCGCGTTCCAGTAGACCCTGGACCGCCCCATACAGGGCCTCCCGACGGGTCGGTAGTAGCTGGAGATTGGAGGTGACGAATCTGTCCAGTGGACAAGATAGAAAGTCTATCTTGTAGCCTAAGATTACTTCGCAAACCCACCTGTCGGAGACTAGAGCTGTCCCACTGAGTCGCAAATTTGCAAAGACGTCCCCCCACCCGAGAGCTGGGTGGGGGCGGACCTTCATGCGGACGCAGATTTGTCCGCAGGCTTGTTGGGTCTGCGGGACCAAGGACACTTTTGTCCTTAGGCAGGCGCCTTGTCGGCCTGGGGTCTTTTCCCTGTCGCCCTAGGGGGATGAAAAAAACGCTTGCGTGCAGTAAAGGAGGGCCCTTGCCCTTGGCGTGGCCCCTACCCTTGCTAGTTTGGTCAAACAAAGTGCTTTTACCTTCTGTGGCATCCTTGATGATGTCATCCATAGAGGCCCCAAAAAGTCTGTCGCCCTTAAAAGGCAGATCCAACAGGGCGTTCTTGGAGGTCTGGTCCGCAGACCAGCCCTTTAGCCAGATCAGGCGGCGTATTGCTACTGCATAAACCGAAGCTTTTGACAGTAGGGGAATAGTATCCATGTCTGACTCGCAGACAAACTTAAGGCCCTGGACCAACTGGTCGGCCAAAGTTATCTCATCAGGAGGAGCATCTCGCTCCTTTAACCCCTGGAGTAGCAATTTTGCCCATTCAGTAAGTGTCTGAGACACTAGGGCCCCCGCCAATGCCGGGCGTACTGCCGAGCCTACCACTGAGTATAGGTAGCGAGCGAGTGCTTCAGCCTTCTTATCCACAGGGTCCTTGAAAACAGGAGCCCCTTCTACTGGAATAGTGGTGGCTCTATTAAGTCTGGACACCGGAGGGTCCACTATAGGGGGAGAGGTCCATTTCTTCAGAAAACTCTCCTCAAAGGGGTACCGTACCGCGAACCTCTTTGGGGCTGTAAAGACCCTCAGTGGGTTCTCCCATTCCTTGTATAAGAGTTTGTCAAAATAAGACACACAAGGGAACACCTTAGCAGTGCGGGCAGGTTTACGAAACCCAAAAGGGGACTGGAGTCTCTGCTGCTTCTGCAGTATTTTCCAACTTTAGCGTATCCCGCACTGCAGTAATAAGGTCAGATACCAAAGCCGTCTCGCGTACTGACCTGGACTTGGAGTCATCCTCACTGTCCGATCGGTCACGGTCTGTAGTCTCTGATGCGTCAGAATCTGGGCCATGAGCCGTAGCTGGACCTGGTTCTGCATCAGAATTATCCCCAGAAGATTGCAGGGGACGGGGGCATTTACTACCCGCTGTATTCCCGTGTGCTGCTTCCATCCTGGCAGCAAACGCCTCTAGGATTGCCGGCATAGCGTCCATAAACACCTCAGGGGCACCAGCTGCCAAATCTGGTGTTTCGGGGAGAAGACATCTGGCTCAGATGCCATGCTGACCACACGCTGACACCCACAGGGCTCCAGGCAAGATATCAATACGCCACCCTCCTGCGCTGCAGAGATGCTGGGTCACCCAGAGGACTCACCACCCTGGACCGGTACTGCTATGCTGCCGTGTGCTGCTGTCCCACTGCTGCTGTGTCAGTCTGCTTCTTTTATCAGCGCTTCCTGTGTGAATTTTTGCGCCAGCGTAATGCACCCTAGAGGCCGGAGACTCTCGCAAAATGGCTGCCAAAACATCTGTATGGAAGATAATGTGGGCTCTAAGAAAATGGCCGCCGAGCCGAAGATAGAGGCCAAAGCAGCCATAGACCACAAAAAGATGGCCGCCGAACGGCAATATATACATACAGCGTGGATCATTACAAACATGGCCGCCAATCAGTCAATAGAGGCCAGTGGGTGTGGAACTACAAGAAAATGGTGCCGAAACCACAGGAAGATGGCCGCCGGGCAGTCACTAGAGGCCGAACCCCGCATGGACCACCACAAAATGGCCGCCGACAGCATGGAGGAGGAAGCACATACAGGCAAGCAGAAATGACATTTCTTTTAAAATTTTAGTTACAGCCAGCCCCGCTCCAGTGGAACCCCTTAGGTGACCTCCAGCACCCAGCAACCTTTAGCTAGAAGCCCAGGGAGGAGGGAAAGGCAGGGAGAGAGGGGAGAGAGGGGCCACAACCACTTACTTGGTCTCTCCAGGAATGTCCAGCCAAATCACCCAGCCGAGGCAGGGGAGTTTACTTACCTATCCTGCATGTATTATGCTGAAAGACATTCCAAACAGATCATTGTCCACGCACAGAAGGTTGGCCAGGCATGCTGTAATTGGACCCAAGGGGATGATCATATGTATGCCCTGGAGCGCGACGCTCACCGGACAGGCTGCTGCGACTCGGCCGGAAGGTCAGCCGAAGCTGAGCGGTCTGATGCAAGCCTTGGAGCGTAAGCTCACCAGCCAGGCTGCTGCGACTCGGCCGTAAGGTCAGCTGAAGACGAGCGGTCCGATGCAGGCCCTGGAGCATAGGCTCACGTCCACCCGTGGAGCGACGGGCATGTCGTGGAAAACCCAGCGCGTAGCTAGGGTCGGCACACGCTCGATGGCCGAAACTGGGGAGACTACATGTATCGAGGATCCAGCCTGTCACCCAGTCGGCAATTGATCGAAGATCGCAGGAAACAAAAAAAAGTAGCAAAAAAATATCTTTTTACCCCAGACCAATGGGCCCGAAGGGAGCCATGTCCTACTCCTTGCTAGACAGAAAAAAACTGATCTGCGAGATGCAGACTGAGGGGAAATACCCAGAGGGTCCGCCCCCTGGGCGGTACTGTAGAAGGTGTGATGCAACACTTTTTACAAGTTTTCTGCCTAGTCACTCCTAATTAACGGAAAAATACCCACTTTGTCAATAGAGAAGCTGTGTTGGTCCATGGACGAAAGAGTAATAATCTTTTTCCCTGGACCAATGGGCCCGAAGGGAGCCATGTTCTACTCCTTGCTAGACAGAAAAAATCTGATCTGCGAGATGCAGAGTGAGGGGATATACCTGGGGGGTCTACCCCCCTGGGCAGTACTGTAGAAGGTGTAATGCAACACTTTTTACAAGTTTTTTTTCTGCCTCGTCACTCCTAAATAACGGATAATATTCACTTGTCAATTGGAAGCTGTGTCGGTCCATGAACGAAAGAGTAATAAATAAAATATATACACACACACACACACACACACACACACACCTGTATTTATCGGCGTATAACACGCACCCAATCTTTAAGAGGGAAGTTTCAGGGGAAAAAAAATAAAAAAATTAAAAAAAAACTTTCCACAGCCCCCTGCGTATAACAAGCAGGCACAGTTTACCCTCTATTTTCAGGGTAAAAAAAAAAGATCTCTCTCTCTCTCATTATTTACATACAGACTTTTAATTGCTGTGGCCCCTTTTGGCACATTTAAACTCAATTCCCATTAAAGAAAAAATGTGAGGAAAATCTCCCTATAGGGACAAGAACACTGTAAAAAAAAAAACAAATAAACCTGACAGAGGCTCCAACTCTACCACCTTCTAATAAGACAAAAGTGCATACATTGTGGTCTATATCATCGTTGAAGGTACTCATTTCCTTTCTTCATAACCACACAATAATCGATAACGAGTTGAAATGTCCCATGTCCCCAATGATAAAGCATATAGTGATAAAACATTACTGAGGTTCTAACCCTTCACCACTTTATCCAGAAATAAACAAGAAAATCCAGGACAAAGGAGAAATAACCAATAGCCATGGTAATCCAATTTTTGGCATTTGCTTTGCCCTGGTTATATTAATGTGCCATAATTATTTGTACTGTTTTTATTAAAATCTTATATAGATTCAGGTGGAAAGCACTTCACAAGGTTTTGGGTCCGTCTCCTTAGCCAATATAAGCACATCCCACTTTCCCTTTTTGTTTGTTTTTCTCCAGTTAACATATGAAAGCATGCAACAAGGAGTGAGATTCTGTTAGAGTGGGAGGTGTGTGACCACAAGGGGGAGCAGTGTACCCAACATGACGGGTTCTCACCACCAGAGCCCAAAAGAAATACAAGCTACAGTACATGGTGCAATTCCTTCACTTTTGTTTTTTTTTTTTTAAATAAAAAGTTTATACCGAGGGATCCCCTTACCTGTACCCTGAGGGTATCTGTTTTTTGGGATAGTCATTTTTAGAAAGAGTTGAGCTTCTCCCCCTTGCCCTAGCAGCAGGGTAGCTATTAAGCTTGTATTGCATCAATTCAGGGCTATAGTCCTCGTCCATTCCCTTCCTATTGCAGTGCAGGAAAGACAAGCAGACACAAAAGGAGAATACAGCCAAGGAGGTTAGACAAGCTGGAGAAAAAGGATGAAAACACTGGTTACAGGTAAAGGAGAACTCTGCACAAAGATTGTATAGAAAGCTGCAGAAAGCCCATTGGCAATACTTCCCCATAGAGGTTGTGTCATAACCCCTCTAACAAAGAATGACACCTTCTTGCTGGATTCCACAATCCCCATCAGAAACTCTTATAGTGACTGGACACCTGTACTGGAGATGTTAATGCAACCTGTTGTTTGGGCCTCAGTCATCGTTTTAGCTTCTAAAAATTGAAGTGTCACTGCATCACCTCTAAAATGAATTTTCAGTGGCCTTATCTATCTAACCCACCGACACCTCAGGATTATGGTTTTACATTTTTACAGAAACATTCTAATGAATGGAAGTACAATAAAAGGAAAAAAGTGTACTCTTATGAGTATTTTAGATACACAGGTAAAAAGATAGCAACTGATTCAATATCCTTATCAATATAGGTTTCTCTGTAGACATACATTACAGTGGAACCTCGGATTGCGAGTAACGTGGTTAACAAACGTTTTGCAATACGAGCAATTATTAAAAAAATAAAATAAAATCTAGACTCAGTTTGCGAGTGTTGTCTCACAAAACGAGCAGGATTCAAGCCTCTTGTGTGCAGTACCGCATTTGGCCAGTGGAACAGGGGCGCCGGTGACACTTGGGAACGGAGTATTTTCAAGTGTTTCTGAACAGCTTCGAATGGCTCCGAACAGCTGCGAGTGTTTCCGAGTGCAGCCGAACTGTCTCCGAGTATTTCCGAGTCTGTCCGGCGCCCTCCCCACATCTGGCCACATGCAGTATTGCATGCCATAGAAGTCAATGTGGAACAAATTATTTTTGTTTCCATTGACTTCTATGGGGAAACTCGCTTTGATATAAGAGTGCTTTGGATTACAAGCATTCTCCTGGAACGGATTATGCTCGTAATCCAAGGTTCCAGTGTATATATACATACATGGGAGGAGCAATATTTGCCGATTACATACACAGGTTCTGCTGCTTGCTTTCCAGTGCTACTCAATAGTTTTGCTTTACTGCTTCTTCTCACAATACAAGCCTAGAAGTCAGCTGACGCACCGAAAACAATGCATTGTCTGAATGACCAATATCAAATCTCAACAATTGGTAAGCAGAACTGTAATAGCTCATCTATCCAGCCTTGCGACTAATCTACCAATCTCTACATTTAACGCAATAAGCAAAATCTAAAAGTGCACGCATTGAGAAAATATGAAAAAGTCACATAAAAGTCACTATAACCACTTTTCCACTAGTACGGTTTATAAATAAACTATATAAGCTACAGCAGCCAAGACTGTTTACTGCTGTCAAGTCGACTGTTGCAGGTAAATCAGGGGACTTTTATTACTTCAACACTCCCCCCCAATCCTGCCATAAATCACAGGATTTGATCCCCTCTGCAAACCCAGGACAGGCATGGTGGGTGCCAGCAGGTGAATCAGATGGAAATAAGTGAACATAGTTGAAGAGACACTGGGGAAGAAGCTGATCAAGCACAATATGTGCTTGACAGGCTTCACTGGGGTCCATAAGTGACATTAGGGGTCCAAAGATAAAACAACTGAAGCAATACATTATAAAACACAAATATTTTAAAACCCCCCACCCCATGTACAAAAGACTGATGTCAGTAAAAAAAAAAAAATATAATCATAGATTCTTCCACTTTTGATGTCATATAACCACTGCAGAAGAGAAGTTAATGATGGTGCTGGCTCTACCTACAGCCTCTGTGGATGAAGGGCTCATCCAAGTGACCCACAATGCTCAAACCAAGGTTTCAACCAGACAAAGGGGGCTACAAAGCACTCTGTCCTTCTCTGCTATCGTTTTAAGTAACCTACAGAGCTCTGGGAGTCTTTTATATTAAATGTGTTGAAAAACAAAAAGGTTGTATAAAGTATGCTATAATGAAAAAAAAAAAAAAAAACTGAAATAAAAACCATTAAAAGAAGATTGCATTTAAAAAAAATACACATTAAATGGGTTGTATGTGCTACTGAGTCAGGACAGTACAAAAAAAATTACCATGATTGTTTCAGGATGTATGTGGTGGGGATCATCGTTGGTCTCCCACGTCTCCAAGTGCATGTCAGTTTGTCCTTATTATAACATATGCATGACAGGTTCTCAGGCTTTTCAGGAGGAACTGCAATATTAAGGAAAAAAATACAGTTAGAACGGTTTTCTATGCAAAGAAACATAAGATTATCCTCCAAATTGGTATCCTTCCTAGAACCCTTCTTGGATTAGATGCCTTTTACCTTACACATTATCATAAGCCCTGCTATCCCTCAGTGGCTCTTTCCATCCCCCACCTCATTTTATTCAAAACCCCCAATTATTATTTTTTAGCAACACCTTCGTTCTCCATTTCCCCTCCCCATTACCTCCTTTATACCTCTATGCTTCACCTCATTTTCCCTACAAATTTGAAAAAAATTATATATCCTTCAGTGAGATCCCAAACTCATATCCAAGTTGTCTCACATACTATAATATCCTGTATTATTTTCCAACAGTTATTAACCAAATTGTTAATTACCGTGTACATTATCGAACTGTACAATTTCTTATGTTTGGCTAACTGATAGTATTCTCAACAAATAAAGAATCATTTATTATGTAGTATACATTTTTAACCATTCACTTTTGTAGTGGGGAAAAAAAAGGTTCCCTTTAAAGCTGAATTCCAGGTATGCTTATTTATTTGCATAGTTATAAATGGCCCCGCTTAGATCAATGTGGGTTTGCATATACAATACCTGGCTGATCTCTGAGAAAGCCGAGGATCACTATAGTAACCGCTTCTATTACTACAGCGATCCTCGCCATCTTCCGGATCCTGTGCATAGTAACCACAGGAGGATGGTCACTTGGCACAAACGCTATTCAGAGAACCACTTTTCAGGAGTGCCATTAAGAATGAATGACACCGCATCATTGTGTGTTACAGCAACAGTGTGAATGGGCTCAAAGATCAGCCAGATTGTGTACAGAGGTTTTCTTGCTCTCACAGACATATGACCATTCCTCGATTCAGTCATTGGCCAGATTGTGAGACAATGATCTGATGTTTCTAGGTTGTCTTTAGTCTGGTTGAATTTGGTTTATTAGATCCACAAATGTAACAATCCGTGCTGGAGACCTCAGTACTTGCCACCTTTTCTGTGCGATTTTTTTTTAAAGGATAAGTTCACCTTTCATAACATGTTACACCCATATTCAGGGTGTAACATGACATGTTATTAATGCATTGGCCCCCGCACCTCCCCGAACCCCACTGTGCCAGCTAAACAGGAGTTCTTCTTCACCCGCTGAAAAAAAAAAAAACACTTAGCTGTGTGGGGCTCCGGCCACCCGGCCACGTCACTCATTTACAGCGCTCTGTAAATAGAAAACTACAACTTCCAGCTTGTAGTTTTCAATGAACTACCATGGCACAGTGAACGCTGTGGTAGTTCATTCATTCTTCCTGTTAGTATGTATCAGCTTCCTTGTAAGAGGAAGATGATACACCAAGCGGTCTACAGGAGACCTGCAGGGCATCAGCTATCTGCTAATCGTTGGTGCAATGCTATACAGGCTCCTGCAACAAAAAATAATAAAATGCACATTTTTTTTTACCTGCAAAAAAAAAATAAAAAAATGTGCATTTATTATTTTTTCTGAAAAGATGAACTTAGCCTTTGTTTTCTTTGCACCCAAAAATTGCCGCTATGTCCTGTTTTTGGGTAGCTTTGTCCCTTTAAATAGGAACCAAGGTGCACGCTACCGCCAGCACCCATACGCATCCATAGAGTCAAAAATCTGGGCAGCAAGACACTCTTCTGTCCTCCCTTCTCTCTGCATCTTCCCTTCTTATACGAGATATTCAGGGTGTGTACCTCTCCTACCCAAACTGGCGATTTGGAGAACAGCGCCCTGGGAACTGAAGCCGTTGCTGCTGTGTATTCGAACTGCATATATATTTGGTGAATCACTGTATACACTGGTGAATAGGAAACCTTAAAAAGATTTAAAGCCAACAGAACTCTTACAGCCTACATGGATGAACGTTCCCATCAGAGTCTTTTTAATCTGTCCATGTAGATCTGTATTGCAGGAGAGCAAATTGACTGAGATCGAGTTTGGCTGGTAGATCACCCTGGAAGTTGTCTCATTGATGACGGTATACTGGCTCTGTTGAATAAGCCGATCGTCAACTTCCCAGTACAATTCATTACTCTTGATATTGTAGTCATTTTTCAGCAAACAGGTATGATTTAATATACAGTATGCAGTGACATTGGAATAAGCTTCTGCGAAAGGCGTCTGGGGGCTGATAGAAGTGCAGGACGAGGCAGACCCACCTGCAACCAGAATAATAGAAAACAAAATATTAATTACTACTACAAAAAATTGTTACTGACCAGGAACAAGTACGTGGATAAAGGATTCTGACTTTTTATGAATTTCCTGGTCTTAACATTAATAGGTAAAGCTGATCTAGGGAATATCTGATTGCCTCTGGGGGATCAGGAAGGAATTTTCTCCGCTGCTGGAGCAAATTAGTTTATGCTTTGCTGGGGTTTTTTTTTTTGCCTTTCTCCAAATCAACTGTCGGTATGGTATTGTGTATTTAGGATTGTTTTTTTTTTTTTGGGTTGAACTAGAGAGACTTTTCAACCTATGTAACTGATACTTGTTCTTGGTCACGACACCTCATTACTCAAGTTAAAGAGAAAGAGGCAGGCAAATCTAATCAAGATAAATAAGCGCAAGTAACTAATTCTCACCGCCATTCAGCTAGCTCATTTATAATGACATACTCTAGTCTACAGCAATCTATATTTTTCTGTTTCAATCGTTTTTAGTGTTTTTTCAACAGAAAAATGTCAAAGAGTTTTAAAATAGAAACTCAACTATAAAAAAAAAAAATAGGATTTTTGTACTCACCGTAAAATCAGTTTCTCTGACGTCCATGGACTGACACAGCCTCTTCATACTTGACAAGTGGGTTTATGTCCCTGCTCATAGGAGAAGACTGGGCAGAATGTTAGATGTTACAACATGCATTCTAAACCCCGTGCTGAACAGCCCTGCCCAGGGGGCTGTCCCTTGGGACATAACCCTCCTACCTGCAGCCAGCAGCCCTCAGTTCGTAACCAAGCAGTACAAACCTTAAAAGGAAGGGTGGGTGCTGTGTCAGTTCATGGACGTCAGAGAAACGGATTTTACGGTGAGTACAAAAATCCTATTCTCTTACTGTCCATGGACTGACACAGCCTCTTCATACTTGACAAGTGGGACGTCCCAAAGCAGTGTCGAAGAAGAGGGATGGGAGCAGAATGAAAGGAAAAAAAAACTTCACTCCAAACAAACAGACCTCCTCAACGGAAGAGTTGCAACTTAAACAGCGGCCTGCAACACCTTGCGGCCGAAGGAAGCATCAGAAGATGCAGCCACATCAACCTTGTAAAACTTAGAAAAGGTATGTGCGGACGACCAGGTCACCGCCATGCACACTTGTGCAACCGACGCTTGATGTCGGAAAGCCCAGGAAGCAATTGCCCTGGTTGAATGCGCCGTAACCGGAAAGGGAGGCGCCCGCCCCTTAAGGGCATAGGCCTGTATGACGGTCTGCCTAATCCACCTAGAAATGTTGGCAGTCGACACCACATGGCCCTGTTGTGGACCAGACACAGACACAAACAGCGAGTCAGACTTTCCGAATGGGAGCAGTCACGGACAGGTACACCCGTAAGGCACGTACCACGTCTAGCGTGTGAAGCGCAAACTCTCTGGGATGCGATGGATGAGGACACAAAGATGGAAGAACAATGTGCTCATTAAGGTGAAAGGCCGAAACCACCTTTGGTAGAAAAGAAGGCCGCGGACGCAACACCGCCTTATCCTTATGGATGACCAAGTAAGGCGGCTTGGCTTGCAAGACAATGCCGCCAACTCAGACACCCGTCTGACAGAAGTAATGGCTACCAGGAAAGCCACCTTCTGAGATAAGGTTAAGAGCGGTATATCTCTGATGTTTTCAAAAAGGAGGTTCTTGAAGAACCGAAAGCACTAAATTCAGATCCCAAGGAGGGAGAAGAGGTTTAACAGGGGGGAGTACATGGCGAACCCCCTGCACAAAAGGTGCTATCAAGGAATGGCCCGCTAGCGGTCGTTGAAAAAACACAGCCAAGGCCGAAATCTAAACTCTTGATGGTACTTGGAGCCAGCTTTTGGGTCACACCACGCTGCAAGAACAGCAAAATCCTAGGAACGGAAAAAAAGTCAGTGGACGCCAATCCAGCATCTCGCACAGAGCGATGTAAGCCTTTCAGGTACGGCGATAGATCTAGATATATATAAAAAATGCAGCGCTAGAAAGTGAACATGGGGCTGGGGAAATTAATCCAGTCCAGATGTGGCTTAAGCAGGATGATCTAAATCACCACAAACAATATCCCCAATGCAAGTGAATATAAAAAACAAAATTCAATAAAGAAAAATACAACCACACCAAAAAATTAATACTGATGAAAAAATTTGGTGAATGTGAAATTACACTAATATAAAAAAATTGAACAACATATTAAATACAAAAGTGCACCAACAAAAAATAAAATAAAAAATATATGCGAATATACTGATAAATGAAAGTCCAGAGGATAAACCATAAAGCAATTCCAAAGATGGTGATAAAGGAAAAAAAGCTTCTTCCCAATGAGAACTGTGCCTGATTGCAAAACGTGACACCCAAGTGACTGGTGATCCTGCTTCCCAGATGGCAGCGACTGTTACCACAGTCTCACCCAGCTCAGGGAATAGGGCCTTCCCACAGCCTAGCAGTATCCTTATTAATGCCTCATCAGCCGATGTAAACTCAGAATGAGAAAAGAGAAAAAACCTCCATGGTGTAGTATATAAAATAAGGTTTAATAAAAAGTAAGGATTGCACTTACAAGATCCAATAGATCAATCAGCGGTGAACAGCTTAAAGACATAAGCGGCAATGCAGCGGTAAAACGAACGGCATCTATTCAAATCTTCCCGGGTTCCTGTGTCCCGTGAGTCTTCCTCGTATGTGTATGAAAGCGTAATGACGTTACCGGCACCCTACGCGTTTCGTCACCAATGGACTTCAACTGGGGATTGGCCGGTGATGGATCTTTCTGGGAGGAAGATTTCCGTGCCCTCAGCATGGTCAAGATGACCAAATCCGAGACCACGATCCCTCAGCACCTGGCTTTCAATAGCCATGCCGTTAAAGCCAGCGACTGTAAAGCAGGATGAAGTATGGGACCTTGAGACAGAAGGTCCTCCCTCATTGGCAGTCGTCAAGGAACGTCCGCAACGAGGCGCACAAGATCGGCGTACCAATGACGCCGTGGCCAATCCGGAGGGATGAGGATCACCGGAATCCTCTCGGCCTCCACCCTGCGAAGCAGGCGAGGAAGCAACTGCAGCGGAGGGTAAGCATATATCAGGCGATACTGACCCCACGGGGCAACCAACACATCTGAGGCGTCTGCCCAGGGGTCCCTGGACCTAGCCACAAACCTCGACACCTTGCGATTGAGTCGAGAGGCCAACAGGTCCACATCCGGCGTGCCCCATCGCCGGCAAAGTAGTTGAAACACCTCCGGATGCAAGGACCATTCTCCCTGGTCCAACGTCTGGCGGCTCAGATAGTCCGCCTGCCAGTTGTCTATTCCCGGAATGTAAACGGCCGACAGAGCCGGCACGCTTCTTTCTGCCCACCTTAGGATGTGGGCGACCTCGGACGTCGCAGCTGAGCTCCGAGTTCCCCCCTGATGGTTGACATAAGCCACCGCTGTGGCGTTGTCCGACTGGATCCTGACCGAGCGGCCCTGTAGCCTCTCCGACCACGAGGAGAGACACAGTCCGATTGCCCGGAGTTCCAGAACATTGATCGGTAGACAGGATTCGACCGGAGACCAAAGTCCTTGGGCTGACAGGACTCCCCAAACTCCACCCCAGCCTGTGAGGCTGGCGTCCGTCGTGATCACCGTCCACTCTATAGGAAGAAACGACTTCCCAGACCGAAAAAGCCGGCAATCTCAACCACCACGTCAGGGACGCCTTGACCTGGTGGCTCACCTGGATCTGATGATCCAGTGACAATCAGGACTTGTCCCAGGTGGACAGGATCTCCTTCTGTAAGGCCAGAGTGTGTGATTGGGCATACGGAACGGCCTCGAAGGAGGCCACCATGAGTCCCAGGACCCTCATGCAGAAACGGACCGACGACCATTTTCGGGACGTCAGAACCCGAACCGCAGATTGAAGAGTCTAACTTTTCCAAGGGAAGGAAAACCTTTGCTTCTGAGTAGTCCAGGATCAAACCTAGATACTCCAGACGCCAAGTCGGAACCAGGGCCGACTTCTGGGTGTTAAGTAGCCAACCGAAGTCCCGGAGGGTCTGACTGACTATCGTCACATTTTCTTCCAATTCTGAGCCAGTGTCTTGCTTTAGAAGAAGATCTTCCAGATAGCCCACGATAGCAATGCCTCGCTGTCTCAGCAAAGCCAGAACCGGGGCAAGCACCTTGGTGAAAACCCGCGGTGCTGACGCTAAGCCAAAGGGAAGGGCCAAATTGATAGTGGACTTCGCCGATCGCAAAGCGCAGAAACTTCTGGTGACGTGCAGATTGGGACATGCAAGTAGGCGTCCTTGATGTCCAAGGACGCCAGAAAGTCCTCAGGATGGAGCGCAGCAATCACTGTGCGAATGGATTCCATGTGGAATTTTTGAACCTACACAAAGGCATTTAAGGCCTTGATGTCCAGGATTGGACGGACTCCGTCCTTCTTTGGGACCACAAACAGATTCAAATAAAATCCCCGAAACCTCTCCTGTGACGGTACCGACACAAATACTCCGCACCTGAGCAAGTCCTGCACTGCCCCTAAGAGGGCCGCCCGAAGCGCTGGAAGGAGAGGGAGATTTGAGGGAAAGAATCTGTTTGAAGGCCAGGAGCAGAACTCTATACTGTACCCCGAGGTGACCACCTCGCGCACCCACCGGTCGGAGATCCGGGAGGTCCACCGATCCGTAAACCTGCAAAGTCGTCCCCCCACCCCGGAGTCGGGCGGGGGCAAGACGCCATGCGGTGGCGGGCTTGGCAGCTGGCTTGTTTGGCTTACGCACCCAGGGACGCTTCTGTCCCCCAGCCGCTGTTTTGTCAGTCTGGGAGGTTTTCCCCGTGGGCTCTGACGGACGAAAAAAAACTTTTTTGTGCTGGAAAGGAGGGGCCCGGCTTACGGCGGGGCTCCTTACCCTTAGTAGTAAGAGGAAGTAGGGTGCTCTTTCCCCCCGTGACATCCTTAAGAATGTCATCCAGGGCAGCACCAAACAGCCTACCGCCCTTAAAGGGCAAATCAGTCAGGAGCTACTTAGGAGGCCAGGTCAGCAGACCAGCATTTTAACCAGATAAGACGATGCAACACCACTGCAGACACTGAGACCCTAGATATCAAAAGGTGCAGCGTCCAAAGTGGCATCGCACACATACACTAGACCCTGCACCAGTTGGTGGGCTAGTGCAATGGTTTCTGGGAGGAAGATTATGCTCCTGCACGGTCTGGTGCAAAAACTTTGCCCATTCCGTGAGTGTCTGAGACACTAGGGTCGCCGCTATGATAGGACGTAAGGCGGATCCCAGGAAGGCGAACATGGCTCTGCTCACCACTTTTGATCTCCTGTCAGTGGGGTCCTTAAAAGGCAGGAGTTGTGGCTTTATTCAAACGGGCGACCGGGGGGGGTCGACCACCGGAGGAGAAGCCCATTTTTTAACCCGGGCCTCATCAAAAGGGGTACCTAACAGACAGACGCCGCAGGAGCACAAAAGTCTTCTGCGGCTTTTCCCAAACCTGATCTATGAACCTGTCAAAGAAAGGCATATAAAAAAAGGAAAAACTTTTTTAGTAGGCTTGGCTTTAAAAGAACCAAAGCAGACAGCTTCCACCCGAGGTTCCTCAGCATCAAGCTTGAGAGTGTCCCTCACAGCATCAATGAGTTCACTTACAAGCGCCCTGTCATGTACTGACTCAGAGCAGGAGTCTTCCTAACAAGGAATGTCCTGTTCAAAAAATTCAGAGCTAGGGTCCTGAGCAGCAGCTAGGCCCATATCTGAATCAGAGCACTCCCCTACTGGAGATTGTGTGGGGAGAGGGCGCTTTATAGCTCCCTTGCGCTCGCACACCGCTTCCATCCTGACAAGAAATGATTCCAGGACTGCTGACAACTGGTCCATGGGGACCGCAGGTGCAGGAGCACTGCCTGTTGCCACTGACATGAATGGGGAAACAGGTGAATGAATGAATGAAAATGAATGTGAACCAGACTCCATAACCTGTCACTCTGAGACTATGCCAAGTAAAAGAAAAGTCCACCCTCTGGCTGCGCTGACTGAGGGGGGTTACCCAGGGGACTCACCAACCCGGTCAGGACCGCTCGGTTCTGCTGCCTGTGCTGCGCTGTACAGCGCAAATGAGCAGTGAGGAGACTGAGGACAATCGCTCCGTTCCAGCAGCGATAAAAGGCCAAACAGCATGAAGCGCGCGCGGCTCCAAGAAAATAGCCGCTGCAATGTAACTGCGCCATAGAATCAACGGCAAGATGGCCGTCATGCACACCAATGTAAAACATAGGAAAGGATAAAAAACATGGCACCGAATGGCGCACAGGCCCAAAACAGTGAAAAAAACACCCCAAGCTCCATGCGGAAACCCATGAGCCCCCCCCAACCCGGGACAGAGTGACCCCCAGACAGCACAGCGCCAGAGCAAGGTGACAGAGCAACAAACAAGGGGGAGACAGGGAAAATCCCCCATACAGGGGAACACACAGCATGTACTCGCCTGCTCTGGCAGGAGATACTACTTACCCGTCCTAGAAGGACCCACTGGTGTGTTCCTGACAGACCTATCACAGTTCGGTACTGAGTAGTGGTCGGCCCGGTCCACCGCGAAAGATACAACAGGACTGTTCAATCTTATGCGGACCGCGGAGCATAAAAAAAGCCCACCGGCCACCCCTGGAGTCATGTCGTGAACTGAGTCTCACGCCAAAGCGAGGATCAGCACACTCGATGGTCGGACAGGGAAGACTACGAGGATATCCAATGTACAGAACCTGTTGCCCAGCCGACAGTTAATAGAAGATCTCAAAAAATATAATAACAAAAATTCCTAAAGGAATAAAAAAATATCTTCAGGATACTGGCTCCTAAGAGAGCTACGTCCTCTCCTCTGCTAGACAGAAAAAAAACTGAGGGCTGCTGGCTGCAGGTAGGGAGGGTTATGTCCAGAGGGACCGCCCTCTGGGCGGGGCTGTTCAGCTCTGGTTTTAGAATGTATGTTGTAACATCTAACATTCTGCCTAGTCTTCTCCTATGAGCAGGGACATAAACCCACTTGTTAAGTATGAAGAGGCTGTGTCAGTCCATGGACGGTAAGAGAAATTATTGTTTACATCCAGTACATTCTAGAAATATTGTTAAAACTGGAACAGATATACTTTAAAAGGGGTTGTAAAGGCAGAAGGTATTTTATCTTCATGCATAGCGCCCCCCCCAATGCTTATCTGAGGTCCCTCTCTGTCCACGAATGTCTCAGCCGTCAGATTCTCTGTCCCGATTGGCTGAGACACAGCAGCGGCCCCATTGGCTCCCACAGCTGTCAAAGTCAGCTAGCCAATCAGGAGAGAGCAGGGGGCGGGGCCACGTGTCTGAATGGAAACAGGGAGCTGTGACTCAGCTCGGGTGCCCCCATAGCAAGCTGCTTGCTGTGGGTCTTATTGACCCCACATTTCTTCATAAAGGGGACCTGTCATGCACTATTCCTATTAGTGATAAAAAAAAGTACCAGTTACTTACCGGTAATGGTCTTTCTGGTAAGTCTTCCAGGACGGCACAATGAGAGATGACTAGTCCACCTGACAGGAAACACAATCAAAGAGGTTAAAAACCCCACCCCTCCCTGTGCTCCTCAGTTTGTGAAAAAATACTCCACACTAGTGCACGAGAGTGAAAACAACATACCACAACAACTCATATATATATATATATATAAAAATATACTTAACCAGAGCGGTGGGAAGTAGGCCTGCCGTCCTGGAAGACTTACCAGAAAGACCATTACCGGTAAGTAACTGGTACTTTTCTCAAGACGTCTTCCAGGACGGCACAATGAGAGAGAAGCAAGTAATTTGCAGGCCTACCTTAGGGTGGGACGACCGCTTGCAGGACCTTCCTACCAAATGAGAGGTCCTGAGGCGACAGCAACTCCTCTATAATGCTTCAAAAAAGTGTTCTGGCTTGACCATGTCGCAGCTTGGCAGATTTGTTCGACCGAAGCTCCGGCCCTTTCTGCCCAGGAGGTCGCCAGAGACCGAGTGGAATGTGCCTTAACCTTCGGGGCGGTCTTAGCAGCCTGGTCATAAGCTAGGGAGATTGCTTGTTTTATCCACCTAGCTATGGTTACTCTAGAAGCCTGTTGGCCCTTTTTCTGACCAGAAAAATTAATAAACAAGTGGCTGGATTTTCTGAAAATGCTAACTCTATCCAAATAAGAAAGCAGACATCGTCTGACATCCAAACAATGAAAGGAAGCCTCCCTTTCATTCTGGGGATTGGAACAAAAAGAAGGGAGTATTATTTCCTGTGTTCTATGAAATTTTGATACTACCTTGGGAAGGTACAGGGGGTCCTGCCTGAGAACAACCCTGTCCTCAAATAAACGAAAAAACGGCTCTTTAATTGACAGAGCCTGCATATCACCTACTCTTTTGGCTGTCGTTATCGCCAGCAGAAAGGTAAACTTAACTGTGAGAAGTTTAATAGAGATACTGTCTAAAGGCTCGAACGGAGCCTTAGTTAACTGTTCTAGAACCAAGGAGAGATCCCAGGGTGGAACCCTAGAGATCTGTACTGGAGACATTCTGTCCCTAGCTGACAAGAATCTTTTAATCAACGGGTCCTGGGACAATCTTCTGTCCAGGAAGTAAGATACGGCTGCTACCTGAACTCTTAGTGTCTTGGTAGCCAGCCCCAGATCAACTCCATCCTGGAGAAATTCCAGAATGACCGAAGTTTCCTGTTGGGAAACCTCTCTCTCTGAACACCAGCGAGAGAAGACCCCCCACACCTTAGCATAAATCCGCCTGGTGACCTCCTTTCTACTAGAGAGGAGAGTGGTGATCACTCTCTCTGAACAGCCCTTCTCCCGCAGGTTCTGCCTTTCAAGCACCAGGCCGTCAGTTTGAAGAAGCTGGGCTCTGGGTGGAAGACCGGACCCTGAAGAAGAAGGTCTGACCGAACTGGTAGATGGAGAGGGGGAGCTACAGACCAGTTCTCCAGAGTGGGAAACCAGGCTCTCTTGGGCCACCAGGGGGTGACCAAAATGAGACAGCATTCTGAGAGGTCCAGCTTCTGCAGGATCCTCGGAATCAGACTCAGAGGGGGAAAGGCATAGGCCAGATGAAAACTCCACACCTGGGCCAGCGCATCCACTCCCTCTGAGCCCCATTCCCGGGTCAGGGAAAAGAACCTCTTTAGCTTTTTGTTTTCCCTGCGGGCGAAGAGGTCCATCTCCGGATTGCCGAACCGTTGGCACACCAGATCGAACACCTCTGTGTTCAACTCCCATTCTCCCTGGAGAATCGGGTGGCGACTTAAAAAGTCCGCCTCTACGTTGTGAACCCCTTTTATGTGAACCGCTGTGATAGAGGGAATCCGGAGCTCTGCCCAGCTCAGGATCTCCAGAGACAAAGCCAGAAGGGTACGCGACCTGGTGCCTCCCTGATGGTTCAGGAATGCCACTGTGGTGGCATTGTCGGATAGAATCTGGACCTCTCGGCCCCTGATTCTCTCCTCGAAGGCCTTTAGATCCTCCCGGACCGCCAACAATTCCCGGAGGTTTGAGGAGGCGCCCCTCTGACCTTGGTTCCAGGAACCCTGAGCTCGTCTAAGTGAGCCCCCCAACCCCAGGCGCTTGCGTCTGTGGTTATCCTGAGAGGGCTGGACTGACTCCACAGACGACCCACCAGTAAATTCTGAGGAAGGAGCCACCACCTCAGAGATTCCTTTGCCACAACTGGGATGGGGACCCTGTAGTCTAGAGATTCCCTTGATCCGTCCCAAGAGGATAGAAGGAATTCTTGGAGAGGTCTGGAGTGGAGCTGAGCCCACGGCACCGCTGGGATGCAAGAGGTCATTAGACCCAGCACCCGCATGATGCTTCTGAAGGAGGATTCCTCTGCCTCCAACATAGACCTGACCGTTGTCATAAGACCTTGGACCTTGTCCTGGGGTAAAACAAGTTTTCTTTCTAAGGAATCCACTAGGAATCCCAAGTAAACTTTCTTCTGCTCTGGGACCATCAAGGATTTTTCTTTGTTGATGATCCACCCCAGGCTTTCCAAGGTGTTCACGACCCTGGCCAGGTCTGCAAGAAGGAGATCTCGACTCTGATTGTAGAGAAGCAGATCGTCGAGGAAGGGGACTACTGCTATACCCTGCAGGTGCAGGTAAGCAATCACCTCCGCCATGATCTTTGTAAAGACTCTTGGACTGGATGACAGTCCGAAGGGAAGCGCAGCAAACTGCCAATGCTGCACTCCCTGGGCGGAAGTGATTGCAAACCTGAGAAAGGCCTGATGTGCTGGGAATATCGGGACGTGTAGATAGGCGTCCTTTAGGTCTATGGTCACCATGAACACCCCCCTCAGAAGAAGCTTCCTGAGCGTGTACACGCTCTCCATCCGAAACCTCTTGCGACGCAGATAAGCGTTCAAGGGTCTCAAGTTTATTAAAAGCCGATGCTTCCCTGACGGCTTTGGAACAACGAAAACGTGGGAATAGACGCCCAAACCTTGTTGTTCTGTAGGTACCGGGATAACTACTCCCTGCCTTTCCAGTTCTGAGACATTCTGTACCAGACCTGCAGCTTTTAAGGGGTCCCTGGGTAGATGTGTTACCAGAAACTTCGGGGGAGGGGTGTGAAGGAACTCTAGCTTGTAGCCCTCTTTTAAGATTTGGAGGACATGGGGGCTCTGAGATATGCTTTCCCATCTGGGGAGAAACTGGGAAAGCCTTCCCCCTACCCTTACGTCACTTAGAGTTCTTGTCATTAGGCTTTTGGCTGGAGAAAAGGATACCTCCCTTCTGTTTGTCCTTGCCAGCACTCCACCTCCTAGTATTGACAGGTCTTTTGTCTGAAGACCGGTTCTTACTCTGGGGGCCTCGAAAAAATCTCCTTTTTTCCTTTTTAGGTTTGGTAGGAAACTTCTTACCCTTTTCGGTGGACCTGGACAGGGCTTGGTCAAGTCCTGTACCGAAAAGAAGGGAGCCCTCAAATGGGAGACCACATAAACAGGTCTTGGATGCACTATCACCATCCCAGGTTTTGACCCATACAGCTCTTCTAGCAGAGTTTAAGAGGGCTCCAGTCTTTGCGGTGGTTCTTACGGTTTCTACCGCTGCGTCCGCTAAGTACGCCACCGCGCTACCTATTAGCTGCAACGACTCCAAGACCTCCTTGGATTTGGAAGTGCCTGAAACATGGTCCGTTAATTTTGAGATCCATGCATCTGCATTCCTGGCTACGCATGCTGAAGCCAGCGCCGGGCTCATGGCTGCCGCATTGGCTTCCCAGGCCCTCCGCAAGGTGGTTTCAGCACGCCGGTCCATCTGATCTTTGAGGCTACCAGTATCCTCAAAGGAGAGGTCAGACTGTTTGGATACCTGGGCTAAAGAAGCATCCAATCTGGGTGTTTTGAAGAACCTATCTTCATCTTCCTCCTTGAAAGGGCACCTACGTTTCCACGTTTTTGGTCTTAAAAGCTTCCTTTCAGGATCCTTCCATTCTTGAAGGATAATGTCCTTCAGTGCCTGGTGGACAGGGAAGGTTCTGGGTTGAGACTTCAACAAACCCTGATACATTCTATCCTGTGCGGAAACCTGTTCCGCAGGCTCCTGGATCTCCTCAGAAGCATAAATTGCCCCAAGGAGGCCCTCCATATCATCGGCCGAGAAGATGTGCCTTCCTGGCCTGGAGCCCTCTTCCTCGTCCTCTGCCTGACTATCCACCAGACCCTCATCAGATACTTCTCGATCGGAGATATCTGAATCCTCCTCCGGCTCCGAACCCTGTGAAGGTAGGGATTTTAGAGGCTGCGGCCGTCTTTTAACTACCCTGGGAGTCAAAGAACTCTCCTGAGAGGAAGAGCCCCCCCCCCCCACTTGTCTGAGGTTCTGGTTCCCTAGACTTGAGTGAGGATTGAAATTCCTTA
Organism: Rana muscosa; assembly: GCA_029206835.1. NCBI lineage: Eukaryota > Metazoa > Chordata > Amphibia > Anura > Ranidae > Rana > Rana muscosa. Next base: position 1,145,081,999 of record CM055116.1, on the reverse strand, counting down.
AGCGTAGTCAGCATCTGGGTCTGGACAGACAGGAAGTCTTTCATGACCTGAGATGTTTCTTTTCCAGCCAATTTCTGAATGCATTTAAAGCAGAAAGGTCTGGAATAGTCTGGAGGCAACCTATCGTTGCAGTAGCCACATCTTTTGATGCGAGCAGGGGCTTTAGAGGGACGGCTGGTAGACCCCTGGGCAGTGACGTCCCCTCCTGCAGAAAAAACAAATATACACAGGGAATTTTTTAGTACCAAACACCCCTGTGCAGAGCAAAAGGGGGAAGAGTCGGGGTACCCCCCCCATCATAACCCCTGCTGGCTGGGTAGGACTCACCTCCTGTGGCCTCCTCTGTAGCCTTGGCCGTACCGGGCCTTTCCTCATGCTCCATGCGCCGTCCGGGCTCGAACCGTGTCGCTAAGAGCAAACAGGAGGAATGGGCGCCTCTTTTCCTGGCATCTTTATAGTGGAAGCTGGCTGAAAAGACGCCGGCCGTCGCCATCTTGCCGTAGACCGGAAGTGGCGCGGCGCACGGTGACGTCATTCCGGGCGCTAGAGGAGGAAATCAATGAGTCCTCCAGGCCATGGGAAAATGGCGCCGCACATGCCTGAGCGGCGCCAATAGCCAGAACAGCGCTTCACCGCTGGGTTCACCACCGCATCTGCGGGAGACCTGCCAGCCCCCCCTCCGAAGTGGACACCCACCAGGTAGGGAGAAAAAAGAGGAAACATTTGGCCCCTGAAGCTTCCAGGTACCCTGTACCTTAGGGCTTCAGAAAACTCAGGGGGGGTTCTTCAAGGCTATTCCTTCCCCCCTGAGTATGTTACAACAAAAGGGGGACCCCCCAGGAAAGATGAGCCCGTCCTGCTAGGTCCAGAGGCTTCCTAAGCATTCGACCTAGGTCCCAGGGAGAGACCTCCAGCACCAGGCCTTTAGGTCTTTAGAAAATAACAAACGGTTTCGCTGTGGGGAAACACAATCAAAAACTGAGAAGCACAGGGAGGGGTGGGGTTTTTAACCTCTTTGATTGATTGTGTTTCCTGTCAGGTGGACTAGTCATCTCTCATTGTGCCGTCCTGGAAGACGTCTTGAGAAAAAAATGTTTTTTAAAAGAAAGTTTAAAAATAAAAAAAAACAGAATAAAAAATTTTTATTTTTTTTTTGTTTTTTTTAAACGCCCCGTCCCCCGCATGCTTACGCACAGAAATAAACACATAGGTAAATCACACCCACATATGTAAATGGTATTCAAATCACACATGTGAGGCATCGCCACATGTGTTAGAGCAAAAGCAACAATTCTAGCCGATGACCCCCTCTAACTCTAAACATGTTAAAGCGTCGCCTATTGAGATTTTTAAGTACCGAAGTTTGGCGCCATTCCACGAGTGTGTGCAATTATAAAACGTGACATGTTGGGTATCCATTTACTCAACATAATATCTTTTACATTATACAAAAAAATTGGGCTAACTTTACAATTTTTTTTGTTCATTTATGAAACTTTTTTCCCACAAAAGAAAAAAAACATGTTTGAAAAAACGCTGCGCAAATATCGTGCGACATAAAAATTTGCAACGACGCCCATTTTATTCCCTAGGGTCGTTGCTTAAAAAACATATATAAATGTTTAGAGGTTCTGAGTAACTTCTAGAAAGAAAATGTTGATTTTTCATGTAGGAGCGAAGTGCCAGAATTAGCCTGGATGGGAAGTGGTTAAGACTGAATATTCAGATTCTTGCACAAGCTCAGTTGTGACTGGTTCCTATTCAAGGAAACATGAGATACTGAATAGAAAAGTAAGACAAATTCTACCTTCAAATATACCAATTCTGTAGATGCCTTTGGTTTCTGTTCATATCTACACTCATTCTGTCTTTCGAGTTTATATTTCTAAAGTGCTCTATTTGACAAGCAAGTAAATAAAGATCGTAAAGATCGTGAATACTGGACTTGCTTCTCCTTCAGCAATCTGTGATAGAAATAATCCTAACATGCTTACATACACAGAATTATCCAGTACAGAGAGTGTGACTCTTCGCTACGCTGTCTTTTAAGGCATTGGTGTGCTCAGGGCAAACATCTCATGGGTGGCTCCCCTATTTCATGTCAAGGTTACAGGTTGTCTTGTCAGGAAACCCCCCAGCAAATGTAAGGCCCCCCCCCCTCACTGCTGCACTGTGTCCCTAGTTAAATATTTGGTGCCTTCAGGAGCAGTGTCCACCTACTCTCAGATAAAGTGGTCAATTGTCAGAGCTAAAAACCGCCACTTGAAAAGGAGAAGAAAGGAATTAACCCTGAGTAAGCTCCAGGAACATCAGACATGGAGCTTACACATGACTGATTCCAGACTCTCCCAGAGAGGCAGGGGACCAACGGGAAGGCAAGGATCATAAGTGAAGGGGGTTGTCCTTACAAGAGGACCCGTTACTTTGATTTGAAAATAGTTATGCCTCGTACACACGATCAGATAATCGTACGACTTATCGTTCGCATTTTGTTGCATAAAACTAATATATTGAATAAAACAGTGCAAAATGCGCTCTACGAAATGTCCTATTTTTGTCGTACGATTCTGGAAAACCTTCCGGTTCGCATCGAACATGGTTCACATTCTCCCATCTCCTTCCGATCATGCGTGGCGTTTGTCTATCGATTTTTAGCAGACGAATACTGTACTGATTAAACGATTGTCGTTCGATGAGCTATCGTCCGAGCAGTTTTCCTGTTTGCCCCTTCGGATTTTGTTGGACGGACTGTTGTGTTCAGCTGTTGAAAGCTGTGTATCAACGATCAGACTACCGTGCGATCAATCCGAAAGCAATTTTCATCATCAGATTATCTGATCGTGTGTAGGAGGCATTAAAGTGACTTATGCTGTGCTCAACCTGCATAAATTCCCAGTTACAGACACTTCCAGCACTCGACTTACCTGCAGCAATAATGACGGCAAAAAAAGTTAAAATGTAGAAGGAGATCATGTTAGCAGCACCTAGAACAAAAAAAAAAAAAAAAAAAAAAAAGAAAACAATTTGAATAAAATAAGGTATTCGTATTAGTTTTGTTATGAAAGATTTAAATACATAGAGCACTCCTGACAAAAGAACAATACAATCTATTTTACTTACTGATAAATTGTTAAATGTATTTTAAACCTTGCTGCAAGTACTTCCATTTTTCTCATTAAAGACAAAGTGTACTTTCAACATAAAGCTTTGAGGATATCTATATATCGATCTACAGCAGGGGTGTCCAAACTTTTTTCAAAGAGGGCCATATTGGATGAAGTAAACATGCTCGAGGCCCGACCATTTTGCCTGACATTCTTTGAACCATTAAAATTTGGACTAAGTGTGTTCGTCCGAGCACTAATACACTGCCCAACAAGAATTCTCTTGCCTTTGTGGCTGTGTGTGAGTAAAGAGGTGAGCTCTGTGTGTTTCACTTTAAAAGAGGGAAGTTTCAGGAAAAAAATTATTTTATTTTTTATTTTTTAAGTAAAGGTCTGTGAAGCAGATTCCCAGACCATCCCCAGTCCATCACGGGCTGGGGATCCGTGAGGGGCTGGGGATCCGTGAGGGGCTGGGGATCCGTGAGGGGCTGGGGAATACCCCAGTCCATTACTGATCCCCCTCCATCGCAGAGCCCACTTCATAGACCCCACGCCCCTTACAGACTCCCTCCATATTAGAGTCAGACTGTCACTTTTATCAATGCAGCATTCCCCCTCCCCACACTGCCCTACCTTAATCACACAAGCCAGGAAGCACGCATGGCAGGTCCAGACAAAGGGCGGGACTTTTCAAGTTAAAGGCGGGTGATTGGTTGCTGGGACCGCCCCACTGTCTAGCAACCAATCACCTGCTTTGTAACTTGAAAGATCCCGCCCTTTGTCCGAACCTGCAGCACTTCCAGGCTTGTGTGGGGAGGGGGAGTGATGCGAGAGTCGGCAGAGGGGAGAGAACACTGACAATTTAGCAAAGCTGCGGGCCACTACTGGATCCGGATTCGGCCCGAGATCCATTATTTAGTGATGCCACATATATATCTTTTGTGGTCCCGGTGCTGGGAGATCGTTGGGGGCCACAAAAGATATATATGCCCAGATAACCAAGCGGGCCGTTCAAAACCGGAACGCGGGCCGCAGTTGGCCCGCGGGCCGGACTTTGGACATGCCTGATCTACAGTATGTATAAAATCTACAGATACTGTACAGACTCCTCTTTAGAAACCTGGATACGCCGCTTAGCAAGTCACTGGCCAGTTCAGACTAACTGCACGCAGGCTGCATTCACACCTGAGCGTTTCAGTCGCGCGTTTTTACCGTGATTTTTCAGCGATTTCGTTCAGGTCACTAATGTAAAAGGCAGAAAAACACCTGTAATCTGCCCCAAAGAAGCTCATGTTCTTTTTTTGAGCTTGGGGCGTTTTGCTTTAGGTGACAAAACGCTCAGATGTGAACAGGTGCCACTGAAATTAATGGGATTTTGCTTTTTGGGCATTTTTTCGAGCTGAAAACGCTCAGGTGTGAATGCAGCCTAAAAGCATGCTTGTGAAGTGGCACGTGTTTCCCGTGTTTAGAACTGTCCCTGCACAAAATGAAATTTCTAAAAAGGAAAAAAAGTCATTTAAAACTGCTTGCGGCTTTAATGTAATGTCTGGTCCCGGCAATATGGATGAAAATCATTGAGAAAAATGGCATGCCCCCCATGCCCCTTTGGGTCTTGTATGGATATTAAAGGGGAACCCTGCACCTAAATTAAAAAAAAGGCCCTATATACTCTGTACAGCAGTATACAGGCGGTGCAAACAAGACAGGGACTGTAGGTTTGTTCTTAAGTAGAATCTGTTTGTAATTTGGAACAGGTACATTTTGTAAGTAGCTCCAGACAAAAAATCTATTTTTAAGCTTGGATTGGAAAACATAGAGCAGGGTTATCACCCCTGTAACATTTGTTTTGCTGTCTGTGCACCTGTTCAGAACATCCTCACTTTCCGTCCCAATGACAAATGTTTTGAAAATTTGGGGTTTTTCGTGAAACAAAGATTGGTGATAAAGCATCAGTAGAGAGGAGACACCTTTTTCCCATATTAACTCTTACAGGAGAGAATTTTCCTTCCTAGGGGTAGATTTCCTCTCACTTCCTGTTGTCTCCTTCCGTTTGCAAGTAGGAGTCATTTGTAAGTTGGATGTTTGAAAGTAGGGGCCTGCCTTATATACTGTGCAGAAATTTGGCCCTTAGGTGTTGCCACAACACTGTAAGCCCTCGCAGTTACTCTTGGTGGGCGCAGGAATGGGCCCAGCTGTGAAATATTAGATCAAGAATTGTAATTACATGCCCCTGTTGAACAGGGACAGAAAAATTAGGCCTTAGGCACTGGTGCCACAACACTGCAACCCCTCACAGATACTGTAGTTGGAGCGCAGCAATGAGCCCTGCTGCAAAGTATTGCATCAAAATTTTTATTTACATGCCCGTTTAACAGGGGCTGAAAAATTGGGCCTAAGGCACTGGTGGCGGTGCCCAGAACCAAAAATGTTCTTACAAGCCATCAGCATGATCATTGAGGAGGAAGAGGATAGTCACTCAGCATCAGCATAGGCAGTCTTGAAGGGATCTGACATTTCCCAAAAAAATATTCGGCTACATCAGCATCAGGTGCTTGGTAGCTGGTGTTGATCCAAGACTAATTCATTTTTATGAAGGTCAGTCGATTGACCGAGTCGGTGGACAGGCACACCCTGTGATCGGTTAACAAAGCCTCCAGCAGCACTGAATGTGCGTTCTGAATAAACGCTGGATGCAGGACAGGCCAGTAGCTCAATTGCATACTGTGCAAGCTCTGGCCAGTGATCCATCCTCAAGACCCAGTAACCCAGAGGATTTTCGGTGGATTTTCGGTGGAAAAGGTGTCCAAGTTCTGATCTTGCCTGTAGGTATTCCTGCACCATGTAAACCAGACGCTGGCGATGGTTGCTGAAACCGATCATAACTTGGGGCTGCGTACTAAAAAATTGTCTGAACACATCGGTCAGACGGCCACCTTCTCCACCGCTCCTTCTTTGACTGACCGAAGCCTCAGCAACACGGTGTCCAGGACCAGGAATTTGTAACCTCCCAGTCTCTGGGAACGCGTTGCACAGACCTTTCTGCAAGGCCTCCCAAAGATGCTTCATCCTCTGCGACGGCAAGATAAGGTCCGCAACCTTACCCTTGTAACATGGATCAAGGAGGGTTGCCAGCCAGTAATGATCCCTCTCCTTGATCGCACGAATACGAGGAGCCTTCCGCAGGCTTTGCAAGATCAGGGTGGCCATGCAGCGTAGGTTTGCTGAGGCATTCGGTGCGGAGTCCTCTGGGTCACTGAACACGAGATCCGCAGACACCTCCTCCCAGCCACGTACAAGTCCACAGGTGTCTTGGGACTGTAATTGATCCCTTGAAGTCTGCTTCTAATGCTGAGTGCTAGTCTCCACCTCCATGCTGATACAATCCTCCTCCTCGTCCTCTTCCTGTGTGATAGCCGGGCCAGCAGGAACACTGTCTGGATAAAGGGGGCTTTGAGAGGTAAGGAAGTCCTCTTCCTGCCTCAAGTGCCCTGTGCATTATTCCATGCAGCGTGTGCTCCAACAGGTGGACAAGAGGGACAGTGTCACTGATGAATGCACTGTCACCATCCTCGTGGCCTCCTCAAATGGTGCCAGGACAGTGCATGCATCCCTGATCATGGCCCACTGGCGTGGGGAAAAAAATCCAAGCTCCCCTGACCCTGTCCTGGTGCCATATTGCAACAGATACTCATTGATGGCCCTCTGCTGCGTGTGAAGCCGCTGCAGCATGGCCAACGTAGAGTTCCACCTGGTGGGCATGTCACAGATTAGGCGGTTCTTGGGCAGGTTGTAATCCGTTTGCAGCTCAGCCAGCCGAGCACTGGCATTATATGACCGGCGGAAATGCCCACAGAGTTTCCTGGCCTGCTTCAGGACCTCCTGTAAGCCTGGGTACCTGCCCAAGAACCGCTGCACCACCAAGTTAAGGACATGAGCCAAACAGGGCACATGGGTCAGTTGTCCATGTCGGAGGACGGAGAGGAGGTTTGTGCCATTGTCGCAAACCCTCTTCCCTGGCTCAAGCTGGCGTGGCATCAACCACCTCTGAGCCTGCCCCTGCAGAGCCAACAGAATCTCTGCCCCAGTGTGGCTCCTGTCCCCCGAGCACACCTGCTCAAGCACCACATGGCATCTTTTTGCCTGTGTACTTGCGTAGCCCCTTTAATGCCTACGGAGCACCGCTGGTTCCAAGGACAAAGCACAGGTAGAGGCCATGAAGGAAGAAGGAGGGGGTGGAGGAGTGGTGTGTCAGAATCACCAGTAGTAACATTTTGGAGGCGTAGTGGCAGAACAACCTCCAACACTACTGCACCTTGTCCTGCATCCTTCCCAGCTGCCAGCAGAACCCAATGTGCCGTGAAAGATAGGCAACGTCCCTGTCCATGCCTGCGGGACCATGAGTCAGTAGTAATATGCACCTTACCGCTGACCGCCCTGTCCAGCGAGGCCAAGACATTGCCGATAGAGAGCCGGCATTACCTTCCGTGAGAGAAAGTGGTGTTGGGGAACCTGCTACTGAGGAACCGCACATTCCACAAACTCACGGAAGGGGGCAGAGTCTACCAACTGAAAAGGCAGCAGTTGAAGTGCTAGCAATTTAGCCAAGATAGCATTCAACCGCTGGGCATGTGGATGGCTGGGAACAAACTTCTTTCGACGGTGCAGCAGCTGGGGCAGGGAAATTTGCCTGGTACAATAGGACGTTGGTGTACCGATTAGAGGTCGACCGATATGGGTTTTTCTCTGGCCGATGCCGATATTTAGAAATCGCTGTGGCCGATATATGATGCCGATTTTTTTGGGCCGATATGTTAGGCCGATGAAGGGGAAAAAAAAAAAAACTAACAGTTGGACCCCTTTCACACTGGGGTGTTTTTCAGGCACTTTTGGGCTAAAAATAGCACCTGTAAAAATGGCTGCAAAACAGCTCCCCTGCAGTCTCAGTGTGAAAGCCTGAGTGCTTTCACACTGAGGCGGTGCGCTGGCAGGACGTTAAAAAAAAGTCCTGCAAGCAGCATCTTTGGAGCGGTGTATACCGCTCCTCCATCACTACTGCCTATTGAAATTAATGGGCACTGCTGCTGAAGCGCCTGCAAAGCGCTTCTGCAGCGGTGCTACACGGGCGCATTTAACCTCTTCATCGGCCGCTAGCTGGGTTATAAGCACCCCGCTAGCAGCCGAATATCGCCGCTAAAATTATGGTAAAGCGCAGCTAAAACTAGCTGCATTTTACCGCCAACGCCTGCCCGCTCCAGTGTGAAAGCAGCTGAGTTCCGCCAAAAAAAAAATATATTAAAAGTCAGCAGCTACAAATACTGCAGCTGCTGACTTTTAATATATGGACACTTACTTGTCCTGGGCGCCCGCGATGTCGGCACCCGAAGCCGATCTCTCTCTCGGCTCTCGGGTGCTGCCGCCGCCATCTTCGGTAAGGGAATCAGGAAGCAGGCACAAAAACAGGTAATCAAAACTTTGACGAAAAAAAAAGTTTAGTTTTATTTAACATTCATTAAAGTGTATTTTTTTCCCAAAGAATTGCGTTTGAAAGACCGCTGCGCAAATACCGTGTGACATAAAATATTGCAACAACCGCCATTTTATTCCCTAGGGTCTCTGCAAAAAAAAAATATATAATGTTTGGGGGTTCCAAGTGATTTTCTAGCAGAAAAGACAGGATTTTTACTTGTAAGCTACAAGTGTCAGAAAAGATTTAGCCTTTAAATGGTTAAACTGAGAACTTCTACTCACAAGTTCAGTTCATTGATAAGAAGAAACATTTGTAACTCTTTTCTCTCTCACTTGGCAGGCTGCCCAAAGATGAGTCACTGCACGGGAAACTTCAGGCAACTTGTATTGACTTCTATGAGAGATGTCATTTCCAAGCCGCGCTGAAGTTTTTTTTTTTTTTTTTTTATAACGGCTTCTGTTCTCAGAATATCGGCCAAAGCCGATTAATGAAAAAATGCCAAAAATCGGCCGATATATCGGCCGACCGATATATCGGCCGACCGATATATCGGTCGACCTCTAGTACTGATAGCAGATTGCCCGCAAGTACTTGGCTGTGACACACCCAATTCTACACCTTCATTCCTCTCAGTGCAGGTTTCAGAGAGGACTGAAGGTATAGTGGGGTTGGAGATCCCAGCTGATGAGGAGCAAGGAGAGGTCCGCTTTGTTCTTTGGTGTGGGTCTTTTAGGTAGGCTTGCCAACGAACTGCATGGCAGGTCGACATATGTCTGGTCAAGCAGGTGGTGCCCAAGCGGCTGATGTTTCGGCCATGCGAGATACACTTTAGACATACGTTGTAAATGGCAACGGTGCGATCTGCTGCACACGTCTGAAAAAAGGCCGACACCAAAGAACTTTTGGAATAACGCGCAGAGAAAGCAGCGCTCTGCACATGCGGAGCTCTGCGGTGTGATGCAGTCGGTGTGCTGCCCTTAAGCTGGCCCCTGGAGGGCATCCTGCCTCGTTGGAGATGTGCCGCCTCCACATCCTCCTCCTCCTCTCTCCTATCAGGCACCCACGTGGAGTCAGTGACCTCATCATCCTCTCCCTCCTCATCACTGGAGCAAATCTGGCAGTATGCTGCAGCTGGGGGAACATGACTGCCAGATAGCTGTCCTTGTTGGGCACCCCCTCTCTCTGGGTTCACGTTACTGCCTTCCTCTAGCTGGGTTTCATCATCAGAGCCTTCAAAAACACTGGGCATCCTCCTGGAGCATGTACCCAACACTGTGGTAAAAAAGTTTGGGGGACTCCTCAGGAGGACATGGTGGGGCTAGGGAAGGAGTGACAGATGCCATTGAGCCGAGGGAAGAGGCCGCTTTGGCAGCTGCTTAGCCAGACAAAGTACCCTGAGCCTGGGTGAGAGAGAATGAGGAGGATGAGGAGGGCTTGGTCATCCACTCTACCAAGTCTTGGGCATGTTGCAGCTCAAGACGGCCAGCTGCCGAAAAGAAGGACAAGCTTGTCCCACAGCCACGTGCCGATGAGTATGCACCTTGTCCACGACCAGCACTGTTGCCTCTAGACACAGAGCCTGCTTGCCCTCTTATTGCCTCGTGACCGTCTGCCTCTCCTTGTTTGCCTTCCAGACATACTAATGGCCTGCAGTGGGGGGGGGGGGGGGTGTGTGTGAGAAATAATATATATAATTAGTGGTGCAACGGATCGTCATTGATCCGTGATCCGCACGGATCAACAGCTTCGGATCGGCACACACGTGACCTGCGGAGCAGCTGTAACAGCTGACATTGAAATTGTCTCCGCTCTGCTCGCACTCACACAGCCCCGCCTCCTCCTAACCCCGTGCTTGTGATAGACAAAATGCGGGTCCAATGCTGGGATGTGTTCTGAAAGAGGAACAGTATTCCTTCTCACCACCAGGTGGCACTGTGTGTGACCGTCCTGCTCCATGTATGTGGCCAGGGAATGACGTAGTGGGTTACAGCTGATGGCAGCTTCCTTGGCACACGTGTATGGAGATAATGCGGGATGTGGGGCAGTGCGTCCAATTCTACCAGGACCTAGGGCTCAGTTCAGTCTCTTTGGTGGCATTGAAGCTCGAGGAGTTTGCAAAGTGAGTAATGGTCAGCCAGTGCCGTATAGCACCATTCCCTGCTCCCCCTGTATTCATATTACACATGTACTGTATCTAGCTGCTGTGTGAGGCAAGTTTCCATAGTCGGTTATCACTAATTCTATAGAAGACAATCAGCAGGACCTACTACAAATCATTTGAACAAGTTACATTTAGGTAATCAATTAAGGCTAGCTTCACATTTGTGCACTGTAGGAACGCATGCAAAATCACACAATGCATAAAAAAAAACACATAGTATTTTTTCTGACACACAGCACCCCCCATGCACACAAAATGTTTTAATGTGCTACGATTTATAAAGCATCATGCACTTGTGTGATTTTTCAAGCTGCCCTAAGCGTGATCCACAAAACTGCTCTGTTGCCCAACAACAAATTGGCCAAAAAAATATGTAAAAATGCAAAATCGCAGCAAAAATTACGAAATAGAATTGCGAAAATAATCGTTAGTTGCAGCCCTAGTTTGCAGGGATCTGTACCTGCCCCTGCATGTAAAATTTTAACATGAGACTGTGTTAGTGCAGCCGCTCTGTCTGTGTCCACTGCTATAGGCTGCCTGCGTGCAGCTCCAATGTGGATGCAAAATACAGCTGTGTGTAAGAAGGGGCTCATCACCCATCTGAATGAGCCCTTAGGGCCCATTCACACCTACACATTACATACATCCGTTTGTTGCAGCACCATTCATTTTCAGTGAAAGCCCAACATATCCGGTACACACACCTGGGTTGCAGTGCGACATATATGCTACAGTGCATGGTTACCAAAAATGGTGCGATTTTCAGTCCACTGAGGTGCAGTGACACCCCATTCAAATGAATGGGCTGCCCTAAAGAATAAATGTGGAATGCTGCAGCTCAACATCTGTTACAGACAACAATAGCATTGCTTTCCAGTAAATCTCATTATATTTATAAGACACTCCGGGAAAATCAGCTTGCCTGGAATTCTAGAGCTTGATATAAGTTCAAAGGTTATTTCTTTAATGTGATAATTAGCAACTACATTTCCAGTAATAATAAAACAGTTTTATTGTAATGAAAATTGCTCTGACAACTGAAGTCGTTTCTGCTTATCTGAATTAAAAGGATGCCGCTTCATGTGAATAAAGAGAAAGTGTGTATTAAAAAGGGATTGTGCTGAGAGATGGGGAGAAGTTCTATAGTTAATCTGTAACCCTTCTTTTTTGATGTGCTTACTCCTTGCTGATTGAACATGAAACATGAGTATGCACATCTAATGGAATACTGGGGTTGCCTTCGTACATAATTATATAACATTCTATATGCAGAGAGGCCAATATCTGTAGACACTTGATCTTTCCAGAACAGCTCTCAATGGACAGCTGGGAAAAGGCAAACAGTTATAGCAGCACAGTGGATAAGTGGTTAGCACTTCCGCCTGGCAGCACTCGGGTCATCGGTTTGAATCCTAACCATAACACTACCTGCATGGAGTTTGCATGTTCTCCCTGTACCTGCATGGTTTTCCTCCTACGCTCCAAAGACATGCTAGTAGGCTGATTGACTCCTGTCTAAATTGTCCTTAGTATGTGTATTAATGCGAGTTAGCAGGGTGGATTTGATTTAAATCACTAGTAAAAAGGCTTGAATTAAATCAACTTGATTTAAATCATAATTTTTAACCGCTTGCCGACCAGCCGCTGACTGCGGCAGGTTGGCTCGGCTGCATGAATCGCTCTGTGGGCGCGCCAATAGGCCAGCGGGGGAGCCAAACAGCGGGTTCGATGTCCCCCGGCCGCCCGTAATCGTTCCCTGCAGTGACAGAATGGGAATCTGCCTTGGTAAACAAGGCAGATCTCCGTTCTGACAGGATCACACAGAGATCCTGTCTTTCTGCTATGCAGAAAGACAGATCTGTGTGCTGCCCCAAGCAGCCCCGCCCCCATACAATTAGAAACACACTGAGGGAACACAGTTAACCCCATTGATCGCCCCTGTTAACCCCCTTCCCTGCCAGTGCCATTAGTACAATGATCACTTTAATAATGTCACTGGTTCCCAAAAATTTAAAAATAAGTGTCAAAAATGTCAGGGAGGCCCCGTTCACACCTATGCAATTTGGTTGCGGCTTAAACCGCATCCAATTCGCATAACATTATAAAAATACATGAATTTTAATGAGGCTGGTTCGCATATGTGCGATGCATTCGCACTGCGCAAAAAACCTGTGCATTTTCTAGGCATTGCGGTGCGGCTCAGGTGCAAATTCAGGCCCATTATTTTCTATGGGCACGCGTCTGATTCGCATATGCATTGCGTCCTGAACAGGCATTTTTTCCCTCTCTTCACTACACCTTCCTCTGCCTGCTCATCTAATTCGCACCTACAACACAGAGGAATGCACTGAACAGCTGCTTCTTCTCTTCGCACAGAGAACGGAGCTGGAATTCGCAGCGGACTGGTGTGAACCCAGCCTTAGGTGTCTGATCTGTCCGCCGCAATGTTGCAGTCCCGAAAAAAAAATATACAAGAATAATAAAAAAAAATCCATAAATCTATCCCCTATTTTGTAGATGCTACAACTTTTGCGCAAAACAATGAAATGCATTTTAGGGATTTTTTTACCAAATATATGTAGCAGAAAACAAATTGGCCTAAATTGATGAAGAACCTAGATTTTTTAAAAAAAAAAATTTACTGGGTGTGTGCATTATAGCCGAAAATATGGTTTCTTTTTCATAATTGTCGCTCTTTTTTGGTTTATAGCGCAAAAAATGTAAAACCACAGAGGTGATCAAATACCACCAAAAGAAAGCTCTATTAGTGGGGGGGGGGAAGGTCGTCAATTTTGTTTGGGTACAACGTCGCAAGATCGCGCAATTGTCAGTTAAAGCAATAATGCTGTATTACAAAAAAATGGCCTGGTCCTCAAGTGGAAGAAAAAAAAAAAAAATGTGAAAAAAATATTTTTAGAAGTTTACTTATAAAAATTTGATAAAAAAATCGTGATCTCGATTCAACCCCCCTGACGATTTCCAAAGCAGAGTTTGCAGATTCTTTCATATAACAAGTGGAGAGACTTAGCTGTCAAAATAAAATATTGGGGCAGTCTGCCAAGTTTTAAACAGGAAACATTGCAACTAATGCTTCCTTCGATCAAAGGGATAAACTTCTGTCTGTGTAAAGAAAAAAAAACTTGGCAGACTGCCCTGATTTTGACAACATGAAACATTGTAACCAACTTTCTTCTTGGTGCAGGAAGTTTAACCACTTAAAGTCTAAATCTTTTTCTGACACTTGTTTAAGTTAAAATCAATATTTTTTGCTAGAGAATTACTTGAAAACCCCAAACATATATATTTTAGCAGAGACCCTAGGGAATAAAATGGCAATTGCTGCAATATTTGATGTCACACTGTATTTGCCCAGCGGTCTTTTAAATGCAATTTTTTGGGAAAAAATACACTTCAATTAATAATAAAAAAAACAAAAAACAGTAAAGTTAGCCCAATTTTTTTTTGTTTTAATGTGAAAGATGATGTTACGCCGCGAGAATCGTGATCTATCTTCTAAGCAAAAAAATTGTGATTCTCATTTGAGATAGATAGATCATAAAATTGATGGGGCTAATAAAAAAAAATTATTCAGCCAAAAATGTAATTTCGTTTTTGGCTTGGTCAGGACAGAAAACGGATGGAAAATCTCTCTCAAAAAAAAAAGACAAAGTTGAACTGACCTTATCACTTTGTGTTTTTTTCTAACAATGTTTGTATTGCTGTCCTTGCCTTAGGAGTCACAACCCCACCCAAAAAAATAAAAAATGATAAAAGGTTTGTATGATCATAATCATTACAGGGATAAAATGTAGGAAAAAAAACCCACTAGTGAGTTATCGAAATAAATAAAAACTTGACAAGGAATGATAACCCTTCCATATTCCATTCAAAAACGTTTTGGACGAATAAAAAAAATAAATAAAAAACATTTAACGGAATTTATCCTAATATCTTCTACTATCTTTTTGCATTTAGCCACCAACTGAAGCTCTTTTGCACCTTTCCCTATTCTCATCTATCTTCTCTCTATCTTCTCACTATCTGTTTACAATCTGTTGAAATAAAAATCCTGCAGTTTACAGATGGTTTACCTCTCTATTATTCATTGGATGATTTATTTCTTATCACATAAGCCTGATGAAATGAAGTTGCATAGCAATGAGCTCTGCTTTCACTTTGGATAACCCATAGTTCTGTGGGACTCCTTTTGTGTATTAAACTTTATTTGTAGATCATTGAAAAAAAAAAAAAAAAAACACACAATCCTGAAAACTTATAAATTAAAATTCATAAAGTAAATGACCCAAACCCACTCTAGTTTCCCTAGAAGAATAAATCAATGAGTATCAGGATTTGGCCAGCTTGCTTTGCAGCAATATAGCCACCAGCGGCACGGGTCCAATTGTGGATGCCATCACTCCATTGCACACAGAATAATTCAATTTCTACACGTTCCACAGAATTATAAGCATATGCCAAGAAGGAAATGTAACAGCTCATCGATGGTTGAGTATACAAGTCAGTGATAAGAAAGAAGAAAGAAGAAGAAAAAAAACGCACAACTGAAATGAAGAATTATTTTCAGGAAATAACAAAGAACACAAGCACAGAGGTTTCAGCTGATGTTGCAATGTTCATTTCCCAGAAGAGGGGAGAGAAGAGATTTCAGGAAACATTAACTAATGTACTGAGCAAGGACAAACAATTCAGGACTATGGTAATAAGCAAATAAAGTGGCGAACCCCAGAGAGCACAGATTTTAGTTTACCATGTTCTAATCAATGACAGATGAATTCCAATTGCCAATATTAGTGAATGATGATTATTACTATTAGCACTCTGGGTACTGCCTGGGAGATGGAAAATGAGCCTTTTAGCCTAGGTTTCCACTATTGCAACCTGAAAGCCCCGTGATTTTGATGCGACTTAAAGCAATGCTTGTGTATTCTTGAGGTCTATGGAGCTCAAGTCGCATCAAAGTGGGACCAAAGTAGTGCAGGGACTACCTTGAAGTCGCACATATATAAACGGTACTCATTGGAAATCACGGGGTATGACTTGTCATGCGACTTGGGATTGCAAAAGTCGCATGACAACGGCTGGATACACACTAAACAATTTTCTGTCGATTTTTTCCTTCAGATTTAACAAAACCATATAATATGAGGTCAAACCTTAAGAGTTTCAAGTTGTATGCAATCAGGCAGGCACTTGGACTACATGGTTTTGGTAAATCTAAAAGAAAATCAGACAAAAGTTGTATAGTGTGTATGGGGTCTTAAGCCTCGTACACACGATCGTATTATCCAACGGGAATTGTGTGATGACAGGATGTTGTCAGAATATCCGACCGTTTGTATACTCCATTGGACAAATATTGTTGGATTTTCCGCCAACAAACGTGGGATAGCATGCTTTAAAATTATCCGCCAACAAATGTGTGTTGTCGGATTGGAGTTTTGTCCGACGGACTTGTATACACACAAAGTACAAACACGCATGCTCAGAAGCAATGCTCACCATAACACATTAGCAGAAGTTGCCCAAAGGGTGGCGCTAAAGAGCTGATAAACCACGTAGTTTCGCGTTTGTTGGCCGACAATTCTTTGCCGTTTGTATACAAGTTCCTGGCCAACGCCCTTCGGACAAAAGTCCTACGCTTTGTCTGATGAAAATCCGATCGTGTGTAAGGTTTTACTGTGCAAAAATGGAAATAAAAAAACAACATTCAAAAGATCAGATTAGAACTTTTTTACACAAGACTGAAGTTTCAAATGATAACCAAATCTGTGATTTTAAAGAAGGATCTGCTTGTCAACAATCAACTTTAAAGACAACCTGCAACTACTGGTCAGTTCCAGGTGGAGAGTCAGGGGACGTCCTATAACACCACATTATAAAGGCTGATCTAGTATAATTCATATTAATCGTTTCACCTCACTGCTCATAATTAAGGTGTTGTAAAGTTTTTTCCCCCCCCTTTTTTAAATAAACATGGCATACTTGCACAGAGCAGTCCAGATCCTCCTCTCCTGGGGTCCCCACGCAGCGTTTCTGGCTGCTCCTCTAGAGTGCCCCGACGAAGAGCAGTTTTCCATGGGGGCACTCGTGCAGGCGTGCTCCCGAGTCCTGCTACTGCGTCCATTGACACAGACAGCAGGACTCGGACCCGCTCCTGTTTCACTGGATTTGATTGACAGCAACCAGAGCCAATGGCTGCACTGCCATCAATCTATCCAATGAAGAGCCGAGACAGCGGCTGGAGCTGCTGTGCTCATCCACGTCGCTGGAATGATCAGGTTCAGGTAAGTAAAAGGGGAGCTGCTGCACTACAGAAGGTTTTTCACCTTCATGCATAGAATGCATTAAGGTGAAAACCCTCAAGGGTTTACAACCCCTTTAAAGTGTATATAACCCTAAAATTAATACAGTAATGCATGTTTTTTTTCCCCAAAAAACTAGCACATGTTGTTTCTAATAGTGTTACATTCTGTGTTAGTAGAACACACCTGGTGATCCTGCCATTTCCCAGGCCTCTCTGTTGCTTTCTTACAATGCTTGACACGTTAACAAATCCATCCCAGGCCATGTATCCAGATATACCAATTATGACACTGGGTGACCAGAATAATATGGACCCCGCTCTTAATAAAATGTCTGTTACGAGTGCTCAAATTACTCCTACTGATAGAGTAACCCCTTTGCCAAACTTAATAAAATAGGCTTAAAGGGGTTGTAAAGGCATTTTTTTTTATCTTAATGCATCCCTCTCTGTCCAGCAATGCACTCTGACCCCCGCTCTGTCTTCACAGGATTTGACTGACAGCAGCAGGAGCCAGC
The DNA here is from genome assembly GCA_029206835.1 of Rana muscosa. NCBI lineage: Eukaryota > Metazoa > Chordata > Amphibia > Anura > Ranidae > Rana > Rana muscosa. Next base: position 1,145,064,427 of record CM055116.1, on the reverse strand, counting down.
GCCTCCGTGTCCTGTGACAGCAGGCAGATCTGGATCCAGAAAGGATTGAGGCAAGTATGTATGGTGGTGCGGGCAGGGCGGATGATGGCCAAACAAATACTAGGACACTTTTTTTTTACTTAATGCAGAAAATGCATTGGTGCAAAAAAATTACTCACCTTTAGAACAACTTTAAAAACCATTGCATTATTATTTTTTTTTTTTAAAAGTGCGAGATTTTGTCACTTTAATATTACTGATTGACCAACTCAAGTGGACTTATCTGTGCATCAAGACAGCAATATGTATACTGCCGTGGCACAAGCATGTTTTTAGGCAGACTGGCTGCCCTGCTCCTGGACTTTGCCCAACTCAGGGATTGCAGAGACTAAACCATCTACAGCAAAACAGCATCAACTTGCCACCAATGACAATCTGAATAAATGAACCACAAAGCTTACTTTCTACTGCAGTTATTTAAAGTGACAGTTGAATCAAACATACTACACTAAGTGAAAACTTGTCATATCGAAAGATCAGTCTTGTGCTAAACCTGTAGGAATAATCTGGATGTTACTACAGCTTCTATCACTTCTTTGGCTCTATACCGCTGTGTGGTTTAAAATACCTTATTGTTTTTATTATTAAAACCACAGCAGATTTTCTCAAGATCAGATTTAAAGAAGTTGTAAAGGCAGAAGTTTTTTTTACCTTAATGCATTCTATGCATTAAAATAAAAACTTCTGTATGTAGCAGCCCCCCCCCCTAATTACCTACCTGAACCCCATCTCTCTTCAGCGATGTCCACAATCCCCTCAGCCATCCAGGACACTCCTCCTGATTGGCTGAGACACAGCAGCGGCACCGTTGGCTCCTGCGGCTGATAAAGTCAGTTAGCCAAACAAGGGAGAGAGGGGGCGGGGTCAGGTCGGGGCTTCGTGTCTGAATGGATACACAGAGCTGTGACACTGCTTGGGTGCCCCCATAGCAAGCTGCTGACTGAGGGGGCACTCAAAAGAGGGAGGGGCTAGGAGCAGCGAAGAGGGACCAGAGAAGAGGAGGATCGGGGCTGCTCTGTGCAAAACCAACCGCACAGAGGGGGCAAGTATAACATATTTGTTATTAAAAATAAAAAATAAGGAATACACAAGCCTTTACAAATCACGTTAACAACTTTAAGACCACACCTTTTCTGCCACTGTTTACATGTAAAACGTAGTAGTTTTTTGCTAGAATTGATTTTTTATTATTTTACTATCTAGGAATAGTATAAAAAACATAAACAGTCCAATACTGTGTCAGTCATATACTACAAACAGCCCTAATGTTGAGTAAAATAACATGTGGCCAACTCCACAACACAGTCTTTGGAAAGATGGTGAACAAACAGTGATTCAGAAAGTGTCCATAGTTTACCCCCCTGAGGGGAGTGTGTTCTCACGTGGTGGACCTTGAGAGTTCGGTGGAAGGTGCACACTGAATATCTTTGGGATCACCTATGGACACTTTCTGAATCACTGTTTGTTCACCATCTTTCCAAAAACTGTGTTGTGGAGTTGGCCACATGTTATTTTACGCAACATTAGCGCTGTTTGTAGTATATGACTGACACAGTATTCGACTGTTTATGTTTTTTATACTATTCCTATATTTTGCATTATTTTAAAACAGCTGCTTAGATAGGATTTCCCTTTTGTTTGACAAAACTATTGGGAAACTTTGTCAACATATTTTTCTCTGGATGACTAGTTAGGTCTTTTTGGGTTCAGTACATTTATTTTTTTGGCGCCGAGTGGTGTATTGCAGGCCGTTTTTTTTTTATACACCTTCGCTTTTTATTATTATACTATCGCTTTCACTTTTTTTTTTAAATCACTTTTATTGTTATCACAGGGGATATGGAATATAAATAGCCCATGTGATAGCAATAGGCAGCGACAGGTACTCTTTATGGAGAGTTCTGGGGTCTATCCCTCCTGCTGCTTGTAAAAGCGATCCAGCAGCTATTTAGCCACCAGAATTGCTTTTACAAGAAACCCAAATGTCGGCTCTTAATAATAAAAGACACACACACACACGTCGCTGGAGCGGTTGAGAATCACTTAAAGAGACTGTAAAGGCAAAGAAAAAATGCTATACTTATCTGCCTGTGCAATTGTATTGCACAGAATGGCCCCTTACCCCCTCTTCTCCTCAGTCAGCACACTCTGCTCCTCCTCTTTGGAGTGTTCTCTCAGCAAGCCATGTGCCAAGGGAACACCTGTGCAAGCGTGCTCCCAAGCTGGGCAGTGTGCGCCCATATACACAGTGTGGCTTCACCCTGTCCCCCACAGGATCTGACTGACCGTAGCAGAAGCCAATGGCTCCGGTTGCTCTCAGAGTCTCCCGTGAGACTAGGAAGAGGGAGCAGTGCATTTTTAGGACTAGGTAGGTAAAATATATATTATCTTTCCTTTAGCCCTGCAGGTTGTGAGCAGGTAGGTGCGGCCAGCCCTGTTCAGTATAATGACAGGCTGCAGCTATTTGCTACTGGATGCACTGTGTGTACTAAATCCCTGAAAATAAATACACAGGTGCTTAAAACAGAGGTCGCGATGGGCCAGTGTTTTTTTTTTAGGTTTTAAACTCAATTACATTTTTCTGTGCTAGATAGTAAGAGTCAGTCATTAATTTTAAAAGAAACTCAATACATCACTTGGACAACATTTGGAATACGATGCTTGAGTGGCTTTGCCAGCATAACATCTACAGCAGCCAGGTGGTGTGCTGCAATAGAGTATTACATAGGAAAAAGTGCCTTGTGTGTTTAGTCTGTGGGAAGCTGATAAGGGATCGATCCGCTGAGCAGGCGGATGATAGGTCCGTCTCCCCCCATTGTGCTGAGAATGACCTGTCAGAGCCCCACTCTCCTCTATGGAGAGATCAGATGAAAACAGACCGCTTGTTCCTTTTCATCCGATTTCGCCAGATGGATGGAAAATAGGGTCACCATCCGTCTGGATTTCACCGTCAGGATCAGATAGCGGTGGCGGTGGGTGTCAGAGGACATGTCACCGCTGACATCCGTCGCTCCATAGGGGTGAATGGAGCGTCCGATCACGTCCGCCTGAAAAACTAAACAGGTGGACCCGACCAGAAAGCCCATGTGAAAGGGGCCTTAAGGTGGCCACATATGTATTGACTTGTTATTTATTTAGGTACGACCGATAGCAATCAATCAATTTGCCATCTCCTTTCAATATTGAAAAATACAACACACAGTAACAATCATTTAATCAATCTGTATTACAACTGGTTATCCGACAAACACAAAGATATCTGTTCAATCAGAATAAAAGTTCTACTGTGTGTGCGCACGTGTTCACCTTTAAGGATAAAAAGAAGGCAGTCACATACTGTATGCTGCGAAGGACCAAAGAAAATCGTTGTACCGTTTTTGTACTAACCCATTCTGTTGAAAATTTCAATAAAAAAAATTATTGAAAAGAAAAAGAAGAAGTCATCTATGGGAGAGGGAATCCCTACCCTTCAAAATTTTCCAACGTGCAATAAATCAATTAATATACATTAATAAAGCGCATAACCATCTAAAACAAAGTGTGTAGTGCTTCCACAATATACTTAACCCTTTCACGCCTAAGCCTTTTTCTGACACTTGTTGCTTACAAGTTAAAATCTGTATTTTTTGCTAGAAAATTACTTGGAACCCCCAAACATTCTATAATATTTTTTTTAGCAGAGACCCTAGAGAATAATATGGGGATCGTTGCAATAATTTATGTCACGCTGTATTTGCGCAATGGTCTTTCAAATGCAATTTTTTTGGAAGAAATACACTTTCATTAATAAAAATAATAAACAAAAAACAAAACATACAGTAAAGTTAGCCCAATTGTTTTTGTACAATGTGAAAGATGATGTTATGCCGAGTAAATAGATACCTAAAGCATATGATGCTTTAAAATTGCGCACACTCGTGGAATGGTGACAAAACTACTTAAAAATCTTCATAGGCGAAGCTTTAAAAATGTCTACAAGCTACCAGTTTAGAGTTAGAGGAGGTCCTGTGCACGACCGCAGCAATACCTCACATGTGGTTTGAACATGGTTTACATTTGCGGGCACGACTTACGTATGCGTTCCCTTCTGTATAAACACCATTTAAAAAATAATAATTTGATTACTTTTATTGCTGTCACAAGCAATGTAAACATCCCTTGTGACAGTAATAGGCAGTGACAGGCACTCTTTATGGAGAAATCTGGAGTCTATAAAACCCCAAATCCCTCCTTTGCACTTAAAAGCATTCAAAATGGAAAGTTCAGCTGTGTTGAATGCTGTAATTTTTTTTTTATTTGGTGCCTTTAAGTCTATAGTAAACTTGAATTGATTTCATGACGTTGCCTCCGAGTCACGAGACCCGATCATTCGGGTCATCGGCTAGCCGGTGGACGTGCCGGCTGGTCACTCATGCCTCCTGGTGGGACGGGAGAGCCAGCAGAGCCTTCTCCATAAATCAGATGTCCCCCAGCAGAGCCTCTCCATAAAATCAGATGTCCCCTAGCAGAGTGCTCCTTTACAGTGTTGTATAAATGTAGGTATAATATTAAAACGGAACTTAACTCACTTAAAAGAAATTTCTTATTTTGGTCCCCCTCCCTCTTACTCAAATGCTAAAAATATTTATTCAATTTTTTACCTTTTGTGCTGCATGGCAGCACTTCTGACTTTCCGGCCTAGTCTGAGCCCCGTTGCCTCCTGGGATCGCGATCTCACAGTGAAATGAAGGGGAAGCTCTGGTGACTTCCAGCATCCAATTATGTGCAGGTAAAAATGCAGTTTTTTTTTCATGCAATTGGGTATTCTTTGCAAAGTCAAGCGTCACCTCATTTACCAAGCTTCAGAGAAAATGCCCTTGCAGACCACAACTGCACTTACAAAGTGCACAGTCTATTTACTTTTAGTAAACCAACCCCATCGCGTTACTAAGCTGAAAGCTTGAGGTGGATTTCCACGCATGTGCGCATATTACACGGGTCACCACAGTGTAAAGCTACACGATTCTGGATAAAAATGGGAATCACAATTTTTTTGCTTGGAATAAAGATCACGATTCTCAGCGTAACATCATCTTTCACATTTTACAAAAAAAAAAAAAAAATTGGGTTAACTTTACCGTTTTTTTTTTTTAAATTCACTGAAGTGTATATTTCCCCCCAAAAAAATGCGTTTGAAAGTCCGCTGCGCAAAAACAGTGTGACATAACATATTGCAACAACTGCTATTTTATTCTCTAGGGTCTCTGCTAAAAAAAAAGTTGTATTGCAAGCCACACGTGTCAGAAAAAGTTTAGTCTTTAAGTGGTTAAACTGACCTCATTTACAGACTGAAGTTCATCTCTTTGACCTAAAACAGAGGTCTCCAAACCTTCTAAACAAATGGCCAGTTTACGGTCCTTCAGACTTTAGGTGTCTGGACTGTGGCCAACAGGAGTACAAAATCCACCATCCTTGGTGTCCTTGGGAGGAATTGTGCCCCATCCTTGGGAGGAATTGTTCCCCATCATTGGTGTCCTTGGGCCACATTGTTGGTGTTCTTGGGAGGAATTGTGCCCTTCATTAGTGTCAGTGAATAAAATAGCACCATAACAGATCGTCCGACTTTTTTCGCTTAATAGTCGCAAGTAGAAATTGAATAGGTTACTAAAGTCACGAAAATTCTCATACGACAAAAAAAAAAAAAAAAAAAAAAAAAAAAAATCGGAAGCGATGTCATGTTTTGTAATGTATTTGTATTGTATTTTCGGACGACAACTATACTGACTAAATGAAAAACGTACGAGGAAAATTTTAGTGCTTGTCCAATTGAATAATATCGGATGAATTGTCGTGATCAGCTTTCGAAAGCTCTGTACTAATGATCCGATTATCGTACAATTCTTCCTCGAACGACAGTTTTCGTACGATATTCGGATTGTGTGTACGGGCCATAAGGGCCAGATAAAAGCAAGCAAAGTGCCGCAGTTTGCAAACCACTGATCTAAAAAGAACCAAATAATACAACGTTTCTTTTTATCTCAGAGCTGAGCAATGTTGTGATAAACTTTACTGGCTTTTTTATTTTTTCAGCTCTGAGCAAAGAGCTGCTCTGCACTTGTTACACAGCATCGTGGAAATGCCAGATTAAGAACATGGAGGGGGGGGTTAAATTGAGATTTAAAAAAAAATAAAAAATGTAAGATTAATCATGCAGCGCTACCACAGTGCCCATCCACCAGAAGCTGATGACATTTGTAGGCACAAGCAGAAATCCACAGAGAGTGTGCAGATGTGATGCCAGTCTCTGTCAGCTCCTAAATGCCTGGAGGAGACTGATGGCGCCTCCGTGCACGTTTTTTTTTTTTTTTTTAAAAAGGAGAAGTTCATCTTTAAAATAAATAAATGCACATCTTTTCAGGTAAAAAAAAAATGCATTTTTTTTTTTTTTTTAATCGGGAGCATGTAAAGCAGAGATATGCAATTAGCGGACCTCCAGCTGTTGCAAAACTACAAGTCCCATCATGCCTCTGGGTGTCATGCTTGTGGCTGTCAGAGTCATGCTATGCCTTATTGGACTTGTAGTTTTGCAACAGCTGGAAGTCCGCTAATTGCATATACCTGATGGAAAGCATTGCACCCATGATCAGATTGCAGGTGCAATGCAGCGCTCTTGCAGACTGTGCGTTAGCTGTCTGCAGTTACACACTGATAGGAAGCCTCAATAAACTACCTAGATCGATCAACAGAGCCCTGGTAGTTCATTGAGAACTACAAGCCGACAGCAGCAAAGGCTGTTGGAATTTGTAGTTTCCCATTCACAGGACCCCGTGAATAAATGTTGGGGCCGGGCTCTGCACCTTTTTAAATTGTGACAGCAGGTGCAGGAAGAAGGTCCCTGGCCTGTTGTCACAGAGGGGACTCAGTGGGGGGGGGGGGGGGGGTGTAACAGGCAATATGGGTGTAACATGTAATGAAAGGTGAACTTATCCTTTAAAATGGTGGTGTAGAAGAGGAATGGGGGGTCATTTAGAAACGGTTAGGTTCCGCTTTAAGCTGGCCATACACATGGAAATTTGGTAGAACGATCAAACATTGCATTCATGTTCAAATCGCAAAGTGATCAAAAACAAAGAATTGGTGGTTTTAATCTAATGCAAAGAGATGCCTTGATCCAATTTTAGTTTCGATCTTTCCATAAATTGTGCTGAAGCCATCAGCTTTTTTGCTCAGTTTCTGGTGATAACATGAGACCAAATTTGTGATTTCCTGGGGTTTAACCACTTCCATACCGGGTCAATTCTGGCACTTCTCTCCATGTAATCATCATTTTTTTGCTAGAAAATTACTCCGAAACCCAAAAATTATATACCGGTATATTTTTTAGCAGACTCCCTAGGGAATGTAGTAGCGGTCATTGCAACTTTTTATCTCGCACAGTATTTGCACAATACATTTTTCAAACGCCATTTTTTGGGGGGAAAAAAAACGGTTTCATGAATTAAAAAATAGGATTTTTGTACTCACCGTAAAAATCCGTTTCTCTGGCATCCATGGACTGACACAGCGTGTCTTATACACCTTTACATGTGGGTTATGTCCCTGCTTGCAGGAGAAGACCTAGGCAGAATGTGAGATGTTATACATACATTCTAAACAGCCAGAGCTGAACAGCCCCGCCCAGGGGGGCGGTCCCCCCGGCATAACCCCCCCCCCCCCCCACTGCAGTCAGCAGACCTCAGTTCGTAACAAAGCAGTACAAACTCGAAAAGAAGGGTGGGTGCTGTGTCAGTCCATGGATGCCAGAGAAACGGATTTTACGGTGAGTACAAAAATCCTATTTTCTCTTGTCATCCATGGACTGACACAGCGTGTCTTATACACCTTTACACGTGGGATGTCCCAAAGCAGTGTCAAGAGGGATGGGAGCAGTATAAATGGAAAACCAAAAACTTCACTCCAAACAAGGCAGAGCTCCTCAACGGAGGAGTTGCAACATCAAACAGCGGCCTGCAACACCTTGCGGCCGAAGGAAGCATCCGAAGATGCAGCCACATCAACCTTATAAAACTTAGAAAAGGTATGAACAGACGACCAGGTCGCCGCCTTGCACACTTGTGCAACCGACGCTTGATGTCGGAAAGCCCAGGAAGCACCAATTGCCCTGGTGGAATGTGCCGTAACCGGAAAGGGAGGCGCCCGCCCCTTGAGAGCATAAGCTTGAATGACGGTTTGTCTGATCCACCTAGAAATGGTGGCAGACGAAACCGCTTGGCCCTTTTTTCTACCAGAGACAGCCACAAATAGTGAGTCAGACTTCCGAATAGAGGCAGTAGCAGACAGGTACACCCGCAAGGCTCGTACCACATCCAAAGTGTGAAGCACAAACTCTCTGGGATGCGATGGGTGAGGACACAAGGACGGGAGGACAATGTCCTCATTTAAGTGGAAGGCCGAGACCACCTTTGGCAGAAAAGAAGGTCGCGGACGTAACACCGCCTTATCCTTATGGATGACCAAAAAGGGCGACTTGCAGGACAAGGCCGCCAACTCAGACACTCGTCTAATGGAAGTAATGGCCACCAAGAAGGCCACCTTCTGAGACAAAGTCAAGAGGGGAATATCTCTAATATTCTCAAAGGGAGGTTCCTGGAGAACCGAGAGCACCAAATTCAGATCCCACGGGGGGAGAGGAGGCTTGACAGGGGGGAGCACATGGCGAACCCCCTGCACAAAGGTGCTGACCAAGGGATGACCCGCCAGCGGTCGCTGAAAGAAGATGGCCAAGGCCGAAATCTGACCCTTAATGGTACTCAAAGCGAGCTTTTGGGTCACGCCACGCTGCAGAAAATGCAGGATTCTGGGAACGGAATACGTTCGTGGGCGCCAGTCCAGCTCTTCGCACATGGCGATGTAAGCTCTCCAAGTACGGTGATAGATCTTTCTGGAGGAAGACTTCCGTGCCCTTAACATGGTCGAAATGACCGAATCCGAGAGACCTCGGTCTCTCAGCACCTGGCTTTCAATAACCATGCCGTTAAAGCCAGAGACTAAAGCAGGATGAAATATAGGACCTTGAGACAGAAGGTCCCCCCGTATTGGTAACCGCCAGGGAACGTCTGCGACGAGACGTACCAGATCGGCGTACCAGTGACGCCGAGGCCAATCCGGAGCAACGAGGATCACCGGAATTCCCTCGGTCGCTACCCTGCGGAGCAGGTGAGGCAGCAACTGCAGCGGAGGATAAACGTATATCAGGTGATACTGACCCCATGGGGCCACCAACGCATCCATGGCATCCGCCCAGGGATCCCTGGATCTGGCCACAAACCTCGACCCCTTGCGATTGAGTCGAGAGGCCATCAGGTCCACATCCGGCGTGCCCCACCGTCTGCAAAGGAGTTGAAAGACCTCCGGGTGCAAGGACCACTCTCCCTGGTCCAGCGTCTGGCGACTTAGATAGTCCGCCTGCCAATTGTCTACGCCCGGAATGTAGACGGCCGACAGAGCCGGCACGCTTCTTTCGGCCCACCTCAGGATGCGGGCGACCTCGGAAGCCGCAGCTGAGCTCCGAGTCCCCCCTTGATGGTTGACATATGCCACTGCTGTGGCGTTGTCCGATTGGATCCTGATGGAGTGACCCTGTAGTTTCTCCGACCATGAGGAGAGGCACAGTCTGATTGCCCGTATCTCCAGCACATTGACCGGTAAGAGGGCTACGTCCAGAGTCCAAAGCCCTTGGGCCGACAGGACTCCCCAGACTCCCCCCCAGCCCGTCAGGCTGGCGTCCGTCGTGATCACCGTCCATTGGATGGGGAGGAACGACTTCCCGGACCGAAGAGCCGGGGACCTCAACCACCACGTCAGGGACGCCCTGACCAGGTGACTCACCTGGATCTGAAGATCCAAGGACAACGGGGATTTGTCCCAAGTGGACAAGATCTCTTTCTGTATAGCCCTGGTGTGCGCTTGGGCATAAGGAACGGCCTCAAAGGAGGCCACCATGAGTCCCAGGACTCTCATGCAAAAGCGGATTGACGATCATTTTCGGGACGTCAGCACCCGTACTGCAGACTGAAGTGTCAGTAGTTTGTCTGGAGGTAGGAAGACTCTTGCCTCCAAGGAGTCCAGAATCAGACCTAGATACTCCAGACGCTGAGTCGGGACTAGAACCGACTTCTGAACGTTCAGGAGCCACCCAAACTCCCTGAGGGTCTGACTGACGATAGTCACACTTTCTTCCAATTCTGAGCCACTGTCTGCTCTTAGAAGAAAATCGTCCAGATAGCCCACGATAGCAATGCCTCGCTGTCTCAGCAAAGCTAGGACCGGAGCAAGCACCTTGGAAGAGCCACAAATTGATAGTGGACTTCGCCGACCGCAAAGCGCAGAAACTTCTGGTGGCTTGCGCAGATCGGAACACGCAAGTAGGCGTCCTTGATGTCCAAGGATGCCAGAAAATCCCCTTGATGGAGTGTCGCGATCACTGTGCGAATGGATTCCATGCGGAATTTTTGCACCTTCACGAAGGCATTCAGGGCCTTGAGGTCCAGGATTGGCCGAACCCCGTCCTTTTTTGGAACAACAAACAGATTCGAGTAGAACCCCTGAAACCTCTCCTGGGACGGAACCGGCACAAATTACTCCGGACCCGATCAAATCCTGTACAGCCCCCAAGAGGGCTGCCCGACGGGCAGGAAGGAGAGAGAGATTTGAGGGAAAGAATCTGTCTGGGGGCCATGAGCGGAACTCTATTCTGTATCCTGAGGTGACCACCTCGCACACCCACCGGTCGGAGATCCGGGAGGTCCACCGATCCGTGAACCTGCAAAGTCGTCCCCCCACCCCAGAGACGGGCGGGGGCAAGACTTCACGCGGAGGCGGGCTTGGGAGCCGGCTTGTTCGGCTTACGCACCCAGGGGCGCTTGTGCCCGCCAGCCGCACTGTTGTCAGTCTGGGATGGCTTACCCGTGGACTCTGACGGACGAAAAAAAACCTTTTTTGCTGGAAAGGAAGGACCCGGTTTACGTCGGGCCTCCTTACCCTTGATAGTTTGAGGAAGGAGAGTGCTTTTACCTCCCGTGACATCCTTGATGATGTCATCCAGAGCAGCACCAAAAAGTCTACCACCCTTAAAAGGTAGATCCGTCAGGAGCTTCTTAGAGGCTAGGTCAGCAGACCAGCATTTCAACCAGATGAGACGACGCAATACCACCGCCGAAACAGAGGCCCTGGATATTAAAGGGGCCGCGTCCAACATGGTGTCGCACACATATATCAGACCCTGCACCATCTGGTGGGCCAGAGCAATAGTGTCTGGAGGAAGGTTATACTCCTGCACAGTTTGGTGCAAAATTTTTGCCCATTCCGTGAGTGTCTGAGACACAAGGGTCGCCGCTACTACTGGCCGTAGGGCGGATCCCAACAAGGCGAACATGGCTCTACTCACCACTTCTGACCTCCTGTCAGTGGGGTCCTTAAACGCAGGAGTCCCCTCCATCGGGAGAGTGGTGGCCTTGTTTAAACGGGCGACTGGAGGGTCGACCACCGGGGGAGAAGCCCACTTTTTAAGCAGGGCGTCTTCAAAGGGGTATCTAATAGACAAACGCCGCGGGACCATGAAAGTCTTCTGCGGCTTTTCCCAGACCTGGTCAATGAGCTGGTCAAAGAAAGGTACATATGGAAAAACCTTTTTAGAAGGCTTGGTCTTAAAAGAACCAAAGGAGACTGTATCCGCCTGAGGTTCTGCAGTCACAGCATTTAGCTTGAGAGTGTCCCTCACAGCATCAATGAGTTCACTAACAAGCGCCCTGTCATTTACTGACTCAGAACTGGAGTCTTCCTCACAAGGAATGTCCTGTTCAAAACCATCCAAATATTCAGAGCTAGGGTCCTGAGCAGCAATAGCTAGGCCCATATCTGAATCAGAGCACTCCCCTTGTGGAGATAAAGTGGGGAGAGGGCGCTTTTTTGCTCCCTTGTGCTCACACACAGCTTCCATCCTGGTCAGAAATGATTCCAGGACTGCCGACAACTGGTCCATAGGGACCGCAGGTGCTGGAGCACTGGCTGCTGCCTCTGGCATGTTAGGGGAAGCTGGCGACTCTGACTCCATAATGTCCCCCTCTGAGACCACCCACAGGCTGTGCTGACTGAAGTAGGGGAATGCCCAGGGGACCCACCAACCTGACCAGGACCGCTCGGTTCCGCTGCCCTGTCTCTCTGCGCCACGCTGCTCAGCGTGAGTGAGCTGAGAGGAGAGAGACTGTGAGGAGATTTGCGCCGTTCCTGAGCGGCGCTAGAGGCCAAACTAGAGCTAGAAGAAGGTGCGGCTACAAGAAAATGGCCGCCGCAATGTGCTCTGGCGGACCACGGCAAGATGGCCGCCAATGTAAAAAACAGCACAGTCACCAAACATGGCGCCGAACGGCGCCCAGGCCCCTCACTCTCAAATAAACAGCCCCAGCGAAATGCAGAGCAGCATGAGCCCCCCCCCCAGGACAGTATGGCCCCCAGGCACCCCACACAGTACAGCGCCAGCGAAGTGCACAGAGAGTGACATTAAAAAACACAGGGGGAGACAGGGAAATCCCCCACATAAGAAACACACAGCATGTACTCACCTGCAGCCAGGAGAGACTACTTACCGGTCCCCTGAGGGACCCACTGGTGTGTTTCTGACAGAACTATCACAGTGCGGTACTGAGTAGCTGTCGGCCCGGTCCACCGCGAAAGATACAGCCGGACTGTTCTATCTTGAGAGGACCGCGGAGCTGGAAGCCCACCGGCCACCCCTGGAGTCGTGGGGCATGTCGTGAACTGAGTCTCACGCACACAAGGCGAGGATCAGCACGCTCGATGGTCGGACAGGGAAGACTACGAGGATATCTTGTACCCAACCTGTTGCCCAGCCGACAGTTGATAGAAGATCTCAAAAGAAAAAAAAAAAAAATAGGAAAAAATTCCAAAAGGAATAGAAAATAGGTCAGGAGACTGGCTCCTGAGAGAGCCACGTCTTCTCCTTCTGCTAGGCAGAAGAAAAAACTGAGGTCTGCTGACTGCAGTGGGGGGGTTATGCCGGGGGGACCGCCCCCCTGGGCGGGGCTGTTCAGCTCTGGCTGTTTAGAATGTATGTATAACATCTCACATTCTGCCTAGGTCTTCTCCTGCAAGCAGGGACATAACCCACGTGTAAAGGTGTATAAGACACGCTGTGTCAGTCCATGGATGACAAGAGAAAACAAAACAGTAAAGTTAGCCCAATTTTTTTGTATAATATGAAATTACGCCGAGTAAATAGATACCTAACTTGTCACTCTTTAAAATTGCGCACACTTATGGAAAGGCGGCAAACTTCGGTACTTTAAAATCTCCATAGGCGACGCTGTAATTTTTTTTACAGGTTACCAGTTTAGAGTTACAGAGGAGGTCTAGTGCTAGAATTGTTGCACGCACTCTAACGCACGCGGCAATACCTCACATGTGTGGTTTGAACACCGTTTACATATGTGGGCAGGACTTACGTGTGCGTTTGCTTCTGAGCGCGAGCTACTAGGGGCAGGGGCGTTTTCATTTTTATTTTACTTATTTTTGACTATTTAAAAAAAAAAAAAAATTTGATCACTTTTATTCCTATTTCAAGGAATATAAACATCCCTTGTAATAGGAATTGTTAGTGACAGGTCCTCTTTATGGAGAGATGCAGGGTCAATAAGACCCCACATCTCTCCTCCAGGCTGAAAAGCACGAGATCGGTAAAAAAAAAAAAAAAAAAAAAAAATTCACTAATCTCATGCTGACAGCCCTGATTGCGGCTTTGTTTACTTCCGGCCACCCGGGCGTCATAACGTTGCGCCCGGGCCTCCGGTCATAGAGATGACCGGTGACCATCTAGTCACCGGTCATCTCTATGGCCCTCATTCGGCGCTGGCAAATTCGTTCTCCGGGCCCCCGATGGCACGGGAGAGCCCGGAGAAGCACTGGATAGCGGCGGGAGGGGGGGACGTCCCGCTGCCTATAAGAACGATCAAGCGGCGGAACCGCCACTATGATCATTCTTATGGTGCACAAAATCGCGGCAGAAAAGAAGGATATCTGAATGATGCCAGTAGCTGCAGGCATCATTCAGATATCCCCCCCTAAAGTCCAGGACGTCATATGACGTCCTACGGTAGGGAAGTGGTTAAAAAGGGTTGAGATGAACTGAAAATTGCTAGGAGTACTGGCAGCTTTAAAGTTATAGCAGCGCAATAAACCCCTCTTTCAGACTTTAGCGGTGTATAAGTGAAAAAATTAATTATAATCTGGAAGTTCATTTTCTAGGCAACGAGAGAAAGAAAAATACACAAAACGATAATACGACATTTGCCTACAAAACGTGACAATATCAGAGTATAGTGGAAAAACGTGTACAGTGAACTGCAGGAAAAGTGGATAAAAGAATAGTAAAACAGAATAGATAAAACAGTCATGACTATGTCACCAGTTACCGTTAGCACGCCATAAATCCACAGAAGTAACTCTGGGTGACTCTATACCACATGCAGGTTTACTAGCTCCAGACATCTGTCTGCCTAAACCGCACATTTACAACCTCCATACACCCCCCTGGATGAGTAACTATTCAGTCATTCACACTCCACTGAAGCCGGCAACACCTTACACCCACACTGCAGTCTTTATGAGAATCTTATTACAAAGCCATACAAAAGATGGGAACCTAAAAACACACACACACACACACACACACACACACACACACACCACTTACAGTAACTATAATAAAAAGTTGACTGGAAAGCACCTATAACAGTGGTTCTCAACTCCTGTCCTCAGGACCCACTAACAGGCCAGATTTTAAATATTACCTTGGTGAGATGCAGACTAGAATACTGCAATCCCTGAGCAGCAAATTATATCACCTGTGATGCATTTCAGTTATCTTGCAAACCTGGCCTGTTGGTGGGCCCTGAGGACTGGAGTTGAGAACCACTGACCTATAATAAAACCCCGGGGGTATATGAACGGACAGGTGTAATCCCGACTGGGACTACCACCACAAGCGTAAAGTTGACTTTCACCCCCAGTTTTTCTTTACTTAAAAAGGGGTTGTAAAAGGTACAATTTTTTTTTCCTAAATAGCTTCCTTTACCTTGGTGCAGTCCTCCTTCACTTACCTCATCCTTAGATTTTGCTTTTAAATGTCCATATTTCTTCTGAGAAATCCTCACTTCCTGTTCTTCTGTCTGTAACTCCACACAGTAATGCAAGGCTTTCTTCCTGGTGTGGAGTGTCGTGCTCGCCCCCTCCCTTGGACTACAGGAGAGTCAGGACGCTCTCTACATTACAGATAGAGCAAGGAGCTGTGTGTTAGGCCCCATGCACACGACACGCAGGTGCAAACTCTGCTGAACACACGTTTTTAAACGCTGAAACCGGCGTTTATAAACGCGCGTTTTGCCGCGTTTGCGGACGCGTTTAGCGGCGTTTGCGTTTATAAGCGTTTCATCATAGACCCTCCCCAAGCTCAAAAAACAGTAAATTTTAACCATTTCAGCCAGTTTGTGAGACCAGAGTGAGTAGCAGCAGCTGAGAGAGCAGCAGTGTACTTGTATTTAGCGTATCACTTGCCACATCATCTGCCACAAGTTGTGGATTGTCCACTTGCCACGTCACCTGCCACGTCACCTGGCCACATCACCTGGCCACGTCACCTGCCACAAGTTGTGGATTGTCCACTTGCCACGTCACCTGGCCACATCACGTGCCACATCACCTGCCACAAGTTGTGGATTGTCCACTTGCCACGTCACCTGGCCACGTTACCTGCCACGTCACCTGCCACAAGTTGTGGATTGTCCACTTGCCACAAGTTGTGGATTGTCCACTTGCCACGTGACCTGGCCACATCACGTGCCACGTCACTTGGCCACAAGTTGTGAATTGTCCACTTGCCACGTCACCTGCCACGTCACCTGGCCACAAGTTGTGGATTGTCCACTTGCCACGTCACCTGGCCACGTCACCTAGCCATGTTACCTGCCCACATTACCTGCCACGTCATCTAGCCACGTCACCTGACACAAGTTGTGGATTGTCCACTTGCCACAAGTTGTGGATTGTCCACTTGCCACGTCACCTGGCCACATCACGTGCCACGTCACCTGGCCACGTCACCTGCCACAAGTTGTGAATTGTCCACTTGCCACGTCACCTGCCACGTCACCTGCCACAAGTTGTGGATTGTCCACTTGCCACGTCACCTGGCCACGTCACCTAGCCATGTTACCTGCCCACATTACCTGCCACGTCATCTAGCCACGTCACCTGACACAAGTTGTGGATTGTCCACTTTCCACGTCACCTGGCCACATCACGTGCCACGTCACCTGCCACAAGTTGTGAATTGTCCACTTGCCACGTCACCTGGCCACAAGTTGTGGATTGTCCACTTGCCACGTCACCTGGCCACGTCACCTGGCCACGCCACCTGCCACAAGCTGTGGATTGTCCACTTGCCACATCACCTGACACAAGCTGTGGATTGTCCACTTGCCACGTTACCTGCCACAAGTTGTGGATTGTCCACAATGCAATGCAAGCAATTACAGTTTTCTTTTATATTTTTTAATAGTTTTTCATCATTTGCCATCATTTTTGAGATTTCTAATGTTAAAAAATAGGTCATCTTTAAAAACGCTTATAAACGCAAACGCGGCAAAACGTCGGTACCGCGTTTAGCGTCTGAAACGTGGAAAACTTTTGCGTCTGAACCCATTTTTTTGCTTCTGGAAAAACGAGGTTAAACGCAACTGCTTGTAAACGCCAAAAAACGAGAGTGTGTGCATGGACACATAGGATAACATTGAATGGGTTCAGGAGCAGTTGAAAAAAGCGTTCAACTGCCTCTGAACGCGCGTTCAACAGCAAATAACAGCGTCTCGTGTGCATGGGGCCTTACTGGGCATCCTGACTCTCCTGTAGTCCAAGGGAGGGGGCGAGCACGACACTCCACACCAGGAAGAAAGCCTTGCGCATTACTGTGTGGAGTTACAGACAGAAGAACAGGAAATGAGGACATTAAGGCCTCATGCCCACGGACGTTTTTACAGCCGCGTTTTTGAGCGTTTTTTACAGCTTAAAAACGCCTGTCCATGTTAGTCTATAGCTTCATGCCCACCTAGACGTTTTTGAGCTGCAAATAGCATAGACGTTTTTAAGCTGTAAAAAAAAAAAACAGGACCAGTGCGTTCCTCAGCGTCAGAATTAGGCAGAAAAAAACGCGCAAAAACGCGCACTAACGCGCGGTCGCGTTTTTAGCTCCGACGTTTTTTTTTTTTTTTTCAAAAAAAAATTTACAATAACATGGACAGGCGTTTTTAAGCTGCAAAAAACGCAGCTGTAAAAACGCCAGTGGGCATGAGGCCTTAAAAGCAAAATCGAAGGATAAGGTAAGTGAAGGAGGACTGCACTAAGGTAAAGGAAGCTATTTAGGAGAAAAAAAAAAAAAAAAAAAGGTACCTTTACAACCCCTTTAATATTTACCCACCCCCGAAACTCCTTACAAAAACAAAAACTTTTTTTTGCAGCTACTTTTGTGTAGCCGGCCAGGATTTAAAGTAGAACTATGGGAAAAACATTTTTTTTTTCTTCATTTTGGATAGGAGTAAGGGAGGGTTATAACCAGGGCTTTTTTTCAGCTGGAACTTGGTGGAACACCACCTCTGGCTCAGACTCTCTGCCTACCGTTATCACCTGTAAACACAGAAGTCACCTACAGTGGAGGTACTAGAGCCGGCTGGGTGCTTCAGCTTAATACAGCAACAAAAGTAAGATATGTGGACAATGGTGGAGCTTTTAAAGTGGCTGTAAACCCTTACAGACCACTTTTACCTACAGGTAAGCCTAGATTAAGGCTTACCTGAAGGTGCAAGAAATATCTCCTATACCTACACGGTTTAGGAGATATTTGCAAAAAAGTCAGGCACCAATGTCTATGGCGCATGCACCGTAGGACAATGGCGCAAGCACACTGAGCATGCCGTTTCTAACAGCGATCATGCCGCGACTGACGGCTCCCGCGCGCATGCGTGGGAGTGACGTCATCGTGGCTCCAGCCAGTCACAGCACCGGAGCCGCGATACCCGAAAGTCACTCCGGGAGAGATGGCGGCGACGGAGGAGGGGAACGAGAACCGCTGCGGGGGCTTCGATCTCAGGTAAGTAATTCATAATGAGCTAGTATGCTATGCATACTAGCTCATTATGCCTTTGTCTTGCAGGGTGTTTTTTTTTTCCCCAAGAGGGTTTACTTCCTCTTTAAGGAAGGGGGGGGGCGGGGGTTGCATGGAGAGGTCAGAGCTGAAGATGGGTGAAAGTGAAATGTGGATGGGGGCTGCAGAGGTAAGTGGCTGTGGAAGAAGGCTGAACTCTGCACTCTCTTTGTAGTGCACCCCTGAACTCTACACTCTGTATGTAATGCACTCCTGGTGTTTAATGCCCCTTAAGACCCTTCCACTGTTAGTGAAATTTAACCACACTATTATTCCACTATGTGACGAGGTTTGGTGTGTGTGCGCGATTGAGTTCCTGCACCTATTTTCTGAGAAAAAAAAAGCCCTTGTTATAACCCGTCAGACTTTTTACCATCTGTGTCCCATTGCAGAGATACCCATAACCAAACAGGAAGTGAGGGGGAATCTCTGCAAATTAACCACCTAAGGACCAAGCCTCTTTCTGAGATTTGGTGTTTACAAGTTAAAAACGTTTTTTTTTGCTAGAAAATTACTTAGAACCCCCAAACATTGTGTAGCGCCCTGCTCCTATTGAGTAGGCACTGTGTTTAAATTTAAGTTAGCTGAGCTGTAGTTTTGCTCAGAAGGATTGTGTTAAATTACTGGTTTCTGTTCCCGTCCAGTTGTGTTGCGCTTTGTCCATTTGACTGTAGGTGTCGCTGTCACCACAGGTCAAGGTTGGAAATGCAGCAGGCTGGGTGTATTGGGTATTCTTTGCCCAGAAGCGGCCCAGCTGGAGTGGTCCCGCCGCTGTGCATTCTGGGAGAGGGTACTTAAGGGACAGACACTGTTTTCCGGGTCTCTCTGACCTGATGGCCCTCCTAGCCTAAGGTGTCCCGTAACAGTTGTTCTGTCTCGGGGCCGGCTGGCCCGAGGCCTCGTTACTGATAGTAGGCCCAGGAGTTTCTGGGGCCTACTGGTCCAGGGGTGGTCCCGTGCTGTCTTGCCTGCGGGAAGAAGCCTAACAATTGGAGGACCCATCTTCCTCAGTGTTGCCGGCTTGGCTGAAAAAAACTGGTAGTGTGTGACTTTACTTAGACTTTGCAAAAGTTCTGGATCATACAGTCCTGTGGCAGAGGATTGTACAGAGACTATATGTAATCTTCAAGTCTGTGGCAGAGACCATGACCGAGCACCGCACCGGCTGCTAGTCAGTGAGAGAGGCCTATCTGCAAATACAAGGTACCTGAATCTCCCCTAACCCTCCATCCCTCTAACTGTTGAATAAAACCATTGAAAAAGAGACTGTGTGTTGGTGCTGACATCTGTGAACAACTCTTCAATGGGACCCCTATGACGAACACGGTGGAACAGTAAGGTAACGTGCAAAGGCCCAAAACAAAACCAGCAGCTCCTGCAGGGGTAGCGCTATAATAATTATATATATATTTTTTTTATATCCATCTTAGAGACGGTCGTTGCAATACTTTGTCTCACCGTATCTGCGCAGTGGTCTTACAAGCGCACTTTTTTTTGGGGGGGGGGGGGGGGGGGGAAATGTCTTTATTTTTTTTGTTAAAAAAAAAGTGAACAGTAAAGTTCGCCCAATTATTTGTTTTTATATTGTGAAAGATAATGTTATGCAGAGTAAATTGATACCCAACATGTAACGCTTCAAAGTTGCGGCTAACTTTTACCCTTAAAAATCTCCATAGGCTACGTTTAAAAAATTCTACAGGTTGCATGTTTTGAGTTACAGAGAAGGTCTAGGGCTAGAATTATTGCTCTCGCTCTACTGATCGTAGCGATACCTCACATGTGTGGTTTGAACACCGGATTCATATGCGAGCGCTGCTCACGTATGCTTTCGCTTCTGCAAGCGAGCTTGTTGGGACGGGGCGCTTTTTTTTCTTTATTTATTTTACTTTCATTTAAAAAATAAATAAAAATTTGGGTCACTTTTAGGCTCCATGTACACAGAAGCTCAAAAACGATTGTTTTTAAAGCAGCAGAAAAAGCTAGCTTTTATCAGCGTTTTTATTCTAGCTTTTATCAGCGTTTTTATCCTAGCTTTTATTAGCGTTTTTCAGTGTACCTTCTTTTAGCTTTAAAAAAAAAAAAAAAAAATTTTTTTTCAATGGACCAAAAAAACGCTCAAAAACGCTCGCGGCCAGCGGTTGACCGAAAAACGGCACTTTGAACGCGAATTTCCTGCGTTCAGAAAAAAGCCCATTAACTCCACTGCTCATTAAAGCTAAAAAACGTTATGTGTACATGAACACATAGGCTAACATATGCCTTGTTTCCACTGAACGGAACGGTTCGGTACAGAATGGAACGGTTTGAATGGTCCGGTCTATTCTGGTGAGCGTTTCCACTGCAAGTCGGACCGTCAGGGACCATTCAGGGTTTAGAAAAAATGCCTCGCGTGTCCGCCAATCAGTGGAATGTATTGTAGCTCCGCCCTAACCGAACCGTTCCATTTTCTATGGCCCCACATCTGAAGCAGGACCCAGAATGGTGCGGTACGGTTCGGTTTTATGGCAAGCTTTTATAATGGAAACACCCAAAATAGCGTACCGTACCGAACCGTACCGAACCGATCCGCTCAGTGGAAACGAGGCAATAGAGTGCAGTTAATGGGCTTTTAAAAAAAAAAGGCCAAAATGCCCATTACCTGCAGTTTATCAGCTTCTGTGTACATGGAGCCTTATTCCTATTACAAGGAATGTAAACATCCCTTGTAAAAGAAAAAAACATGACGACAGGTCCTCTTAACCACTTTTTTTTCCCCCACAAATAGAGCTTTCTTTTGGTGGTTTTTGATCACCTGCAGTTTTTATTTTTTGCGCTATAAAACAAGAATAGAGCAACAATTTAGAAAAAAATGCAATATTTTTTACTTTTTGCTATAATAAATATCCCAAAAAATATTAACTTTCCCTCAGTTTAGGCCGATACGTATTCTTCTACATGTTTTTGGTAACACAAAAAAAAAAAAATTCAATAAGCGTTTGATTGGTTTGAGCAAAAAGTTATAGCGTCTACAATATGGGGGATAGTTTTATGGCATTTTTCTTAATTTTTTTTCACTAGTAATGGCGGCGATCAGCGATTTTTAGCGTGACTGCAACATTATGGCGGACACATCGGACACTTTTGACACCATTTTGGGACCAGTCATTTTTACAGCGATCAGTGCTATAAAAATGCACCGATTACTGTAAAAATGACACTGGCAGTGAAGGGGTTAACATGTAGGGGGCGCTGAAGTGGTTAAGTGTGACCTAGGGAGTGCTTCTAACTGTAAGGGGGCGTGGCTTGCCGTGACACATCACTGATCGCTGTTCCCGATGACAGGAAACAGACGATCAGTGACATGTCACTAGGCAGAACGGGGAGATGTTGTGTTTACATTAACATCTCCCCGTTCTTCAGCTCTGTGACCCGATCGCGGGACACCGGCGTGAGACCACTTGGGCCGTAAATTAAAGGGAACGTATATATACGCCCATTTGCGCAGCCGTGCCATTCTGTCGACGTATATCCTCGTGTGGCGGTCGGGAAGCAGTTAAATATGAGATCTGGGTTCAAAAAGACCTCAGATCTCATATTTACACTAAAATGCAATAAGGAAAAAATAAAATAAAAAATGTCATTTAGATAAAAAAAATAAAGTCTCTTTAAGAGCATTTTGACGTTGCTTCCGCCCTGCAATGATATGGAGACGGGTGGGGGCCACCTTCCCCTCACTCATCTACATGTCAGCCCAGGAGAAGGATCCGATCACGGGGGGCCCCTCTCTTGAAGAGGATACCGGGGTTATGGTAGCTAGCTAGGTGGTCCGTAAGTGGTTATAGGAATTTGTTGGGGACCCCCCAGTTCACCAGAACTTGTGTCCCCATTGGAACATTTGCCCTCTATTACTTTTCTAGAGATAACCCAAAATTTTGGAATTTTCTTTTACTTTAACTTTCAATGATAATGGTAAACAGGACAAATAGAAAGGGTGAATCTCCCTAACGGGGGCACAGACAGTGATAAAAACTGACAGGTGTTCTAATCTATGTTTACTATATCCAAAATTAAAAAAAAGTAAAGTTTTGCCTTTAGTTACACTTTAAGTGTTACTAAACCCAGAACTCTGCATTCACTATATTTGGTCTCGCACAGTACACAGTGAAATGCAATTATTTTAGTAAATTTAAACTGCTAAATACCTTTTCTCATCAGAAGTATATAGCAGTCTTGTGACTATCAGTGTCTGGTTAAGGCTTGTAGGGAGCGTTTTTATTCCCCACGGATTGTCCTATGAGGCTGCAGGACCCCTAACCCCTTGCCTGGACAGTGCTGATTGGCTCTGTGCCAATCACATGCTCCCCCCTGCCAAGAAAAAAAAAAAAACTCTCCAGCAATACACACCAAACTGATAATGTGCAGCTTGTCCCCAAGGCTCTGTACTGTCAGGAGATGGATTGGGGACAGTGGAAGAAGGGGAGGATCAGAGAAGATGGGATCAAACAGCCTTTTTACACAAAGCACATGATTAACCCCTTAGGTTCTACCGTGAGTATAACAAGCATGCTTTACTGCATATACAGACGGTTTTTATTGTTGTGGGTTTAGTAACACTAAGTCTTGCTTCGGCGAGAATGACAGTGCCAGCTGTCCGCAGCCAGGAGGGTCACCACATCAAGCATCCCAGGAGGTTTCGGAGCTAGTTACACCGCACAGTGTGTGTGATCAGGGGGCCAGCTGCAAGGACCCAGAAAAAGGGATTTTTATAACAGCTTACCTGTAAAATCCTTTTCTTGGAGTACATCACGGGACACAGAGCGACTTAGTCATTACTAATGGGTTATATAGATTACCTTCAGGTGTTGGCACTGGCCAATTCCAAACCGGAAGTACCCTCCCCTATATAAGCCCCTCCTACCCGGGAGCACCTCAGTTTTGTAGCCAAGCAATAAGTGTCCCAAAAAGAGGGGTGGGAGCTCTGTGTCCCGTGATGTACTCCAAGAAAAGGATTTTACAGGTAAGCTGTTATAAAAATCCCTTTTTCTTTTTCGTACATCACGGGACACAGAGCGACTTAGTCATTACTAATGGGACGTCCCAAAGCAATGCCAAATGAGGGGAGGGATACATAAGCTGGGCGCCATCAGGCATGAGGCTCTTTTGCGGCCTGCAACACACTGCGCCCAAAGGCGACATCCTCCTGACTTCTGACGTCTACCTGGTAGAATCTAGTAAACGTGTGTACTAAGGACCATGTTGTGGCCTTACAGTACTTGAGCCAGGGAGGCTTGGTGATGCACTGCCCATGAAGTTCCAACTGCTCTTGTGGAGTGCGCCCTAACTTTGAACGGAGGCGGTCTCCTTTTCAAGCCATAGGCTTGTATTATGACCTGTCGAATCCACTTGGCTAAAGTAGATTTTTGATGCTGCCTGACCCTTTCTGGGGCCTTCCGGCAGAACAAACAAAGTATCCGTTCTGCGAATCTGAGCAGTGGCTTTAAGATAAGCTTTAACTGCTCTTACTACATCCAAAGAATGCAATAACTTTTCCTCTACCGAACTAGGTTTGGGGAAAAAGGAAGGAAGAACCACATCTTGGTTCAAATGGAACCTCGATACCACCTTAGGAAGAAGGCTGGATGAGGACGTAATACTACTCTGTCCTTATGGATAACCAGATATGGCTCCTTACAGGACAAGGCGGCTAATTCCGATACTCTTTTAGCCGAACAAATGGCTACTAAGAAAATCAATTTCCTGGTGAAAAGAACCAAGAAAATGTGCCGCAATGGTTCAAATGGTTGTTTCTGTAGAACCGACAGAACCAGGTTTAAGTCCCATGGACATATGGGAATACTAACCGGAGGGCTAATACGCATCACTCCTTGTATGAAAGCTTTGATTAATGAATGCAAAGCCAAGGGCCTTTGAAAAAAAAATATTGACAAGGCCGTCTGACCCTTGATAGTACTCAAGGCAAGCTTCCTATGTACAGCCCACTGTAGGAAGTCCAGAATCCTACCTATTACGTACTTACGTGGATGCCATTTCCTGGCCTCACCCCACGTGATGTACGCCTTCTAGATCCTATAATAGATCTGCCTGGATACCGGCTTCCTGGCATTGATCATGGTAGATACCACAGGATTAGAGAGCCCTCTCTTTTTTAGAATGTGGGCTTCTATAGCCAGGCCGTCAACCTAGGGCTGGTAAGGAAGGGTAGTATATCGGTCCTTGCGAAAGCAGGTCCGGACGATGTGGGAGGGTCCAAGGACTTCCCACTGACATTTTTACAATCTCCGCGTACCATGCCCTTCGGGGCCACGCTGGAGCCACCAGAATCACTGGTTTCTTTTCTACCCTGATTCTGCGGATTAATCGCGGTGGGAATGCATATATCAGCTTGAACTGATCCCAAGGGAACACTAGGGCATCCGAACCGCAAGCTAGGGGATCCTTTGTGCGAGACACAAATCTGTCCACCTTTGCGTTGAATCTGGATGCTAGCAGATCTACATCCGGTGTTCCCCACCGCTGGCATATTGCCTGGAAAACCTCGGGGTGAAGAGACCATTCCCCCGGGCATAATTGCTGGCGACTTAAAAAGTCCGCTCTCCAATTTTCCACTCCTGGGATGAAAACCGCGGATATGGCTGTGACATACCTTTCTGCCCATTCCAGGATGCATTTCGCTTCCCTCTGGGCTGCACGACTCCTGGTGCCACCCTGGAGATTGATATATGCCACTGCTGTGGCATTGTCTGATTGAATTCTGACAGGTGACCCTTGGAGTTTGGATGTCCATGCTACTAGGGCATACCGGGCTGCTCGTATCTCTAAGAGATTGGTGGGCAGGGCCTTCTCTGCTTCTGACCACTTGCCCTGGAGAGACCATTGCTCCAGTACTGCCCCCCAGCCTATGAGGCTGGCAACTGTAGTGACCACCTTCCAAGAAACCGGACTGAAGGGTTTCCCTTCCCAGATTCTGGGGCACCAACCACCAATGGAGGCTCTTGCGAACGGAAGGGGACAGGGACATTGGTAAGTCTAAAGCCTGAACTTTTTTGTTCCAGGCTGACAGTATGGCCCTCTGCAAGTTCCTTGAATGGAATTGACCGTAGGGTACCGCTTCGAATGAAGCCACCATTTTTCCCAGCAGCCTTATACACAGGCGTATGGATGGTTTTTCTTTTTTGTACCCACTAAGTGGGTCAAATCTTTCAAAGACGACACCTTCTCTGGAGGTAAGAAAATCTTTCTCTGATTTGAATCCAGTCTTAGCCCCCAAGTATTCCAGGCTTTTGACTGGTTTTAGGGCTGACTTGTCTCGGTTGATAATGCAACCGTGAGATTCCAGATACTTGATTATCTTGTGAACGACCACTTCTAGTTTTTTTCACTGAGTGGTCTATCAGCAACAAGTCGTCTAGATATGCCATTATCGTTACACCTTGTGTTCCTAGTTTGGCCAATCGTAGGGCCAGAATTTTTGTGAACACTCGTGGTGCCGTGGCCAGACCGAAAGGTAAGGCTCTGAACTGAAAATGGCGCCCTTCTACTGCAAGGCGTAGAATTTTCTGGTGGGCCGGACAGATGGGAATATGCAAATAAGCATCCCTTATGTCGATCGAGGCTAACCATTCCTGCCCTTGTAGGGCGGTGGCCACCGATCGGATCGACTCCATCCGAAAAAAGTCCTGATATGTAGGAACTTGTTTAGCCCTTTTATATTCAATATGGGCCTCATGTCCCCATTTGGTTTGGGGACTGTGACAAGGTTCGAGTAAAACCCGAACCCGTTTTCTTTCAAGGGAACCTTCATGATTACCCTTGGGGCAATAGTTGCTCTAGTGCCAGAAGGAGGGATCCACTCTTCTGGGGATCGCTTGGCACGTTTGACCTTATAAAATGGGCAGGAGGAATGTCTTTTAACTCCAGCCTGTATCCCAGACTTACTGCGGGGATCACCCATCTCTGATGGTGTCCCGCCAGGTCTCTGTGAACAACTGAAGTCTTCCCCTCACCCGACTGAGTGGGGGCAACCCTTCATGACTTAGGGGGAGGTTTTGTACCTCTCTTGACCCAGGGTTTCTTGATACCCTGTGATTGTCCCTGATTTCTGCCCCCTGGATTTGACCGCGGAGGCCGTCGGAACTGTTTCACAGCCGATGTGCCAGGGACTGGAGAAGTAGGCCTCTTAAAAGAAGGACTTCTACCCTTGTTCTTAACCGGTAAGAGTGAACTTTTACCGGCAGAAATTTTCTGGATATATTTGTCCAGATCTTCTCCAAATAAGCGTTCTCCATGAAATGGGAAGCTAACCAGCAGTTTTTTACAGGGAGCTTCAGCAGACCAGTTTTTGAGCCACAGAAGCCTGTACTATAGACAGCGTAAAGCGGGAGGCCTGTTGGATTGTATCCTTTATGGCGTCCACCGCAAAACACAAGGCTCTAGGCAGGTCAGCTAGGGCAAGAGCCTGCTAATCTGGTAAGTCCCTTAAGACTTGTTTCAACTGATCTTTCACTGCTTGGCAGACTCCAATCGCTGCTACCGCAGGTTGTGTCACCATGCTTGCTGTAGAGAAAGCAGATTTTAGTAAAGACTCCAATTTTTTATCTATTGGGTCTTTGACATTGGAACATTATCTACTGGACATGTCAGTGATTTGTTAACAGAAGAGATGGCTGCGTCCACTGTAGGGACCCTCCATTTTTTTATGAACTTATCCTCCATGGGATAGATCACCGGAAATCTCTTGGGGGGAGCAAATATTTTATCAGGATGCTCCCAATCCTGGTAAATAAGCCCTTCTAATAAAGGGTGGATTGGGAAGGAACAGACAGCCTGGGGAGCTTTTAGCGACCCCAGCGAGGAAACCGTAGTGGATGGTGGTTCCGCCAGAGGCATTTTAAATGCTGATCGGACCATATTAGTCAGAGACTGAACCCATAATCTTTCAGCCTGAGATGCTGAGAAAGGTTCTTCCACTGTTGATTCCTCCATAACTGAATCAACCTCATCCTGATCCCCTTCAGGTAGGTCGATCTCTGGGACTGTTCCTCCACTAACAGGCACTCTGAAGGAGGAGACGGAGATCGGACGCGCTTTTCCTGAGACAGGGAAGCAGCGATCAATGCTGTTAATCTCTCTTCCAATCCTCCCAGAGTTGAGGATAAAACCTCCTCTGTTATATATACAGGAGCAGGTGGACTGGGGACAGCCGCAGCACCAGGCATTCCTGCGGGGTTTCTACGGCTACTGACCTCTGAATTCTCAGGGGAGATTGGTGCAGTACAAGCATGCCCAATATCCTCAGAGCCCGATGGAGACCCCTTTGGCTTCCTGGAAGATCTATTTCCGGAGCGTCTGGACGACATATCCTTTAAGCACAAAGCTGAGGTATTCCCATCGTCATACACCAATTTTGCTGGTAATAATCTAACACAGGTGCTGCTATATACCAGCTGGTGTCCACTAAAGTGCCTTTCTATGGGGATGCCTGCATCAACCGCCTCTGTGTGCCACTGTTTGTTGCTAGCTCTGTTTGCATCCAGCTGACACTTGTACTGTGTCTTAACTATGCTGGGACGCTCGCACATGCGCAGAAGCGCCGCGCATCGAGCGTCATCCGCCCCGCCCCTTTTTTTCATAGGAGGCGCGTGCACGCGCGCGCCCGTGCGCCATTGGCGCCCTTTTCGAAATCAAACAGGGGACTAGGAGCCAGGGCCCTTTTTGCCGGAGGGCCTGTGCGGTGGATGAGCGCAGCAACAGGGCAGAGGAAGTGGATTCACAGAGAAACTTACCAGCTGCCTGGATCTTTTGACTTGAGAAAACCAAAGATCCACATGACAAGAAAAATGGACTACAGCGGCCTCTAGTGGTTTAACACAGGTACCGCGGTCCCCTTTTTTTTTTTTTTTTCTTGACTACTATTAAAATTTTACATTTTCAGTAGTTACAGGCAAACACAGATATTTAGCGGGAATACCGTTAGGTAACAGACAGAAAGACAAATTAGGCTTGGGGGTCCCCCAATAGAACCAAGTTCCTGGGGGCCCCCACTTACCTGATCCCCGCCGCAGGACTTTGTTTGGTCCACAGAAGTCCAAACTTCACCTATCACGGCAGGCATTGTAATTAAACCTTCAGGGACCGGGTTCCCAAGGATTCCACTCCCCTGGACCTGTATAGCACCCTGCACAGACAACATCTTGGTCGTGGGTATGACCAGAGCTCTGGATCCCAGGGTCCAGCCCTCCTAAGAGAAGCATTACAGGCAAAACCTTGCTCTTCTGCTGCAAGGCCCGGGTACCGACCGTTTAGCTATGAAGCTTTTTTGGTGGGATCCGGAACAGCTTACTAAGGCCCAAAAGAACCTGTACGCAAGCCCAGTGAAAACACATGTTACTCTTTGGCCAACACCTTAGACACTGGCAAAAAACTGAGGTGCTCCCGGGTGGGAGGGGCTTATATAGGGGAGGGTACTTCCGGTTTGGAATTGGCCAGTGCCAACACCTGAAGGTAATCTATATAACCCATTAGTAATGACTAAGTCGCTCTGTGTCCCGTGATGTACGAAAAAGAAAACACAGCTGGCTCCCAGTCACATTAGCACTACATTAATGAGTATATCTACCTGGGAGGTCAGCTCTATGGTGTGCAGCTTAGCTGGCACATGAAACACAGCGAGACAAAATGAAAAATGGTATCTAACATTTCAGATGTTATTATGACATGCTACAGGGCGTGAGAATACTAGCAGATCCTTCAAAAGTCCATCCATTATTAATGCCTGAAGATGTTAGAGGCCACTAATTTATTCATTAAAGTGGTTGTAAACCTCTGACATGAAACATGAACAAATCATATCTCTCTATAGTGTGTACTTGTCTCAATCCAGAGCCCCAAGTGACATTTTTGTCTGCTGCTTCATTCTTCTATCAGCATGAATCACTTCTGACAAGATTTTCTGACACAAAGAGAAAAAAGTGACAGGGGAGGGACCTCCCGCACACAGCATATGATTGACAGCCTCAGCTCTGCTCCTGTGTGAAGGGGGCGTGTCTCTTCCCTCCAATCAGCTCTAAGAGCTTCCCTCACTAAGCTCTGCAGTGTGTGAATTTAGCTATCTCTGCCTCCTTTTGTCTGACAGCTTAGACAAGCTTTATAAATTCTGGACTTTAAACAGATGAAGAGAAAAAAAAAAAAAAAGACTGCATATACACAGGTATATATTCTGTAGCAGGATTTGTTTCATCTCTGTATCACCTGAAGCCAGTCACTTCACTGGGTATATGGAAGGGTTTCAATTTAGGCGGATGATTTTGTAGCCAAAGGCGCTGCTGCTGTGTCTCAGCCAATCAGGAGGGAGCATCCCGGACGGCCGAGGCACTCGTGGATATTGTTGGATCGCAATGGGGCTCAGGTGAGTATTAGGGGGGCTGCTGCACACAGAAGGTTTTTCTACGCATTACGATAAAAAAACCTTTTGCCTTTACAACCACTTTAAGGTGGTTGGTCTTTATAACCACTGTGGATTTCCAGCCCAACACTAAAATTAATACATCTACAGACATCCACGATCTAACACTAACCCATCTAACCCTGTAATGAAGAAATCGGTATACGTACCTTTTTTGAAGCTGTTCTGGTCTCCAGCGGTGGAAGCTCTGCAGAGGACACAGCCAACAGTGAAATGAATGGGAAGCGACGTCACCCATAGACTTACTATGGGGCTTCCTTGTTGGCTGCCTCCTCTGCCCCAGCCTACACAGTGCCGCTGACAGCTCAGAGTGGGACTGGATCAGAGTGGCTTCAGAAGAGGCATGTATACCGATTTCTTCATTGCAGGGCTGGATAGGTTAGTGTTAGAACGCGGATGTCTTTAGATGTAGCAATTTTAGTGTTAGGCTGGCATTCTATTTTAAAAGGAGTCGTAAAGGCAGGTTTTTTATATCTTAATGCATTAAGATAAAAAAAAACTGTGTGTAGCAGCCTCGCCAGCACCCCCTAATTACTTACCTGAGCCCCATCCTTCTGCAGCCATGTCCATGAGTGTCTAAGCCACCCAGGACACTCCTGATTGGTTGAGACACAGCAGCTGCACCATTAGATGCCACAGCTGTCAAAGTCTGTCAGCCAATCAGGGGAGAAAGGGGGCCAGGCCAGGTCGGGACTGTGTCTGAATGGATTCTTGAAGCTCTGACTCTGCTCGGCTGCCCCCCATAGAGAGCTGCTGGCTGATGGGGCACTCGATAGGAGGGAGGGGCCAGGAACACCAAAGAGGGGCCCGAGAAGGATCAGGGCTTCTCTATGCAAAACCACTGCAACAGAGGTGGTATAACATGTTTTTTTTTTTTTTTTTTTAAACGAGCCTTCAAATCACTAAGGTTTGACATGTTGGGTATCCATTTACTCGGAGCAACCTCGTCTTTAATATTTTATAATTTATTTATTTTTTAACTTATTGCATTTATGTGCCCCAAAATTCACTTTAGTGTATTTTTTACTGAAATTTTGCATTACAAAACCAATGTGCGAGATTAAAAAAAAGAAAAAATTGGAACTAGCACCATTTTATTCTCCCGGGCATCTGCTTTCAGAAAATATATAATGTTTGGGAGTCTTAAAGTGATATTAAAGTCTTTTTTTTTTGTTAAACAAATATGTCATACTTACCTGCTCTGTGTAATGCTTTTGCAGAGAGCAGACCAGATCCTCCTCGTCTCGGATCCCTCTTCTGAGCTCCTGGCCCCTCCCTCTCGTTCAGTGCCCCCACAGCAAGCAGCATGCTATGGGGGCACCCGAGCTGAGTCACAGCTCCCCGTGTCCATTTAGACATAGACCCGCGGCCAAGACCCACCCCTTTCTCTTCTCATTAGCTGACTGACAGCAGCAGTGAGCCAATGGCGCCACGCTGCTCTCTCAGCTAATAAGAGTAATCCCAGGCAGCTGAGACACTCCTGCAACATCACTGGATCTACATGGGCTTAGGTAGGTATTAGGGGGGCTGCAGCACACAGAAGGCTTTAGAATAGAATGCATTAAGATAAAAAAAACTTCTGCCTTTACAACCACTTTAGGTCCGGAAGGTTTATCCCCTTCATGACCAGGCCATTTTTTGCGATACAGCATTGCGTTGCTTTAACTGACAATTGCGCAGTTGTGCGACGCTGTACCCAAACAACATTTATGTAATTTTTTTTCCCCCCACAAATAGAGCTTTCTTTTAGTGGTATTTGATCACCTCTGTGTTTTGTTTTTTTTTGCACTATAAAACTGGCAAATTTGGAGAAAAAAAAAAAAAAACACAATTTTTTACTTTCAAAAATCGCATTTCTTCATAAATTTAGGCCAATACGTATGCTGCTACTTTTGGTAAAAAAGAATCCCAATAAGTGTATATTGATTGGTTTGCGCAAAATTTTGTCTACAAACTATGGGATATTTTTATGGACTTTGCTTTTTATTTTTTCTAGTAATGGCAGCGATCAGTGATTTTTAGCGGGACTGCGACATTGCGGCGGACAAATCTGACACCAAGTGACACTTTTTGGGGGACTAGTGACACCAATACAGTGATCAGTGCTAAAAAATAAAATAAAAAGTACACCGTCGCTGTATAAATGACACTGGCAGAAAAAGGGTTTAACATCAGGGGCAAACAATGGGTTAAGTGTGCTCCTAGGGAGTGCTTTCTAACTGTGGGGGGGATTTCTGACACTGGAGGAAAACAGAGATCCGTGTTTCTGCTTAGCAGAAACACAAAATCTCAATTTTTCTCCCTCACAGAACCGCGGTCTGCCTTGTTTACATAGGCAGACCTCCATTCTGTCGCCCTGCCGCAGTAAAATGTACGTGGGGCGGTCCTTAAGTGGTTAACTAATCTTCAGGCCCAACATTTTTTTAAACATGCTTGCAAAAAAAAAAAATATGCAAAAAACGGGCTCTGGCAGTGAAAGGGGTACAATTTTCTATTAGGAAATATAATAAAATGCTGCTACAGCCATGGAGGAAGGGTACAGGGACCGCAATAATATATTAGGATTCTACACCACCCCCATTCTATTCAGAACGAAGAATATAAAACAGAACTAGCTAATGTGAACAATCATCAGTAGAACTCCTTTGTGCTGGGGGCACCCATGTTTATGCCAGGCTACAAGTGGGCTTGTTGCTGTGCTTCACCCTCCATGTACATTGTGCACCCTGAAGTAGTAAACATGCAAAAAGAACAACTCCTTAATTCTATCTTTGCAAAAAGTTATTTCTCCTCTCAGAGGAAGCGCTACAGCAGTGAAAACATCCTCTTGCTGCAGTAAGTTTAACAAAAACACATCTAGCTTCTGTATATCTGACCTACTTCGTTAAAGTTTGCCAGTTTTGGGGTGACAATAACAATGAAATGGCAGCTCAATGATTTTTGCACATTCCATGAATATGCAAATGGTACACTAGTGCGAATGGGGACTTGTACATTATAATCTCCTTTAGATCTACCAACAACTTTGTAGTGCAACAGCCTGCATGATTTGATACCAATCGAATTGGTTGTTTAGGTTTGTCCTCCTATTACATGGTAACTCTATATGAAACCGTACAGAGACTATAATAGAAGGGGTCTCAAACTGGCGGCCTTCCAGCTGTTACAGAACTACAAGTCCCATCATGCCTCTGCCTGTGGGAGTCATACTTGCAACTGTCAGCCTTGCAATGCCTCATAGGACTTGTAGTTCTGTAACAGCTGAAGGGCCGTCAGTTTGAAACCCCTGCTCTATAGTATATGGCCAGACATAAAACAATATTAAAGTCTTGTTTTGTTTCCCCCCCCCCCCCCCCTTCTAAAAATAGGATTTTTTACTCACCGTAAAATCCTTTTCTCTGAGTCCATGGACCGACACAGCTTCTCTATTGACAAAGTGGGTATTATCCGTTAATTAGGAGTGACTAGGCAGAAAAACTTGTAAAAAGTGTTGCATCACACCTTCTACAGTACCGCCCAGGGGGCGGACCCTCTGGGTATACCCTCTCAGTCTGCACATCGCAGATCAGTTCGTCAAAAAGCAGTACAAACTTAAAAGGAGGGGTGGGTGCTGTGTCGGTCCATGGACTCAGAGAAAAGGATTTTACGGTGAGTAAAAAATCCTATTTACTCTTTCGTCCATGGACCGACACAGCTTCTCTATTGACAAAGTGGGACGTCCCAAAGCAGTGTCAGAGAAAAAACGAGGGGTGGTAACAGCATAAAAACAAACTTCACCCCAAAACACAAAACAGCACTCCTCCAACGGAGGAGTTGCAACTCTAAACAGCCGCCTGCAAAACCTTGCGGCCGAAAGAGGCATCCGAAGATGCACCTACATCAACTTTGTAGAATTTTGTGAAAGTGTGAGCGGACGACCAAGTCGCCGCTTTACATAGTTGGGAAACAGACGCTTGATGTCGGAAAGCCCAAGAGGCACCTATTGCCCTGGTCGAATGCGCCGTGACAGGAAAGGGGGGCGCCTGACCCTTTAAGGCGTAAGCCTGGATTACTATCTGTCGGATCCACCTAGAGATGGTGGCCGATGAGACTGCTTGGCCCTTCTTGGGACCAGCCACCGAAACAAACAGTGAGTCTGACTTCCGGAACAGGGAAGTAGCAGATATGTATACTCTCAAAGCTCGGACAACGTCCAAGGAATGCAACGCCGACTCCTTAGGATTCGACGGCTGAGGACACAAGGATGGAAGTACAATGTCTTCGTTGAGATGAAAAGCCGAAACGACCTTCGGAAGAAAGGAAGGCTGCGGCCGCAGCACCACCTTATCCTTGTGGAAAATCAAATAGGGAGCCTTGCAGGACAAGGCTGCCAGCTCAGAGACTCGTCTAACTGACGTAACAGCCACCAAAAAGACCACCTTCTGAGAAAGTGTCAACAGGGGAATATCTCTAATATTCTCAAACGGTGCCTTCTGAAGCACCGAGAGGACCAGGTTCAAGTCCCACGGAGGTAACGGGGGGCGGACCGGAGGGGCCACATGTCGAACCCCCTGCACAAATGTACTCACGAGAGAGTGAGTCGCCAGGGGTCGCTGAAAAAAGACAGCCAGGGCAGATATCTGTCCCTTAATCGTACTTAGGGCAAGCCTTTGGTCTACCCCATGCTGTAAAAACAGCAGGATTCTGGAAACCAAATAGGTACGCGGATGCCATTTCATTTCCTCACACATGGAGATGTAGGCCCTCCAAGTGCGGTGATAGACCTTCCTAGAGGACGGTTTCCGAGCACTTCTCATAGTAGAAATTACTGAGTCTGACAGGCCCCGGTCTCTCAGTACCTGGTTCTCAACAGCCATGCCGTTAAAGCCAATGACTGTAAAGCAGGATGGAATATGGGACCTTGCGACAGCAGGTCCTTCCGTAGTGGTAGGCGCCAGGGGACGTCTGCTACCAGACGTACTAGATCGGCGTACCAAGGACGCTGAGGCCAATCTGGAGCGATTAGGAATTCCCTCTGCCTCCACTCTGCGGAGCAGAAGAGGAAGAAGCCTTAAGGGAGGGAAGGCATAGATTAGCCGATACTGGCCCCACGATGCTACCAACGCGTCCGTTGCGTCTGCCCATGGGTCTCTTGACCGGGCCACAAACCTCAATACCTTCCGATTGAGTCGGGAAGCCAGAAGATCTACGTCTGGTGTGCCCCATCTTTGGCAGAGGAGTTGGAACACCTCCGGGTGTAAGGACCATTCTCCCTGGTCCAGCATCTGGCGGCTCAGGTAGTCCGCCTGCCAGTTTTCCACACCCGGAATGTACACGGCCGACAGTGCCGGTACGCTCCTCTCTGCCCACTTCAGGATGCGAGCGATCTCCGATGCTGCAGCTGAGCTTCTTGTTCCTCCTTGATGATTGACATATGCCACTGCTGTGGCGTTGTCTGACTGGATCCTGACTGGACGCCCTTGCAGTCTCTGAGACCATTTGAAGAGGCACAGCTTGATCGCCCGGATCTCCAGGACATTGATCGGCAGGAGGGCTTCCTCTGGGGTCCAGCGACCTTGCGCCGACTGGACACCCCAGACTCCCCCCCAACCTGTAAGGCTGGCGTCCGTCGTGATCACTATCCAGTAAACCGGAAGAAATGACTTCCCGGCCATTAGAGCCGGTGCTGTCAGCCACCATACCAGGGATCTCCTGACTAGGTGGCTCACTCGGATTTGATAATCCAGAGATGAAGGGCATCTGTTCCATCTGGACAGAACTTCCCTCTGTAACACTCGAGTGTGGTATTGAGCATATGGGACCGCCTCGAAGGAGGCTACCATGAGGCCCAACACTCGCATGCAAAAACGGAGTGACGACCAATTCCTGGAAGTCAGCTGCCGTACTGCAGCCCGGAGGGTCTGCAACTTCTCCACAGGGAGGAATACCTTTGCCTCTGAGGAATCCAGAATCAACCCCAGGTACACTAGGCGTTGAGTGGGCACCAATACTGACTTTTGCGTGTTTAGTATCCAACCACAGTCTCGAAGAGTCTGACAGGTAATGGACACGCTTACCTCTAATTCTGAGCTTGAAGGGCCCTTCAGCAGAAGGTCGTCCAAGTAACCTGTGATAGCGATACCCCGCTGTCTTAGAAGTGCCAGAATCGGAGCGAGCACCTTGGTGAACGTCCTGGGTGCTGAGGCAAGGCCAAACGGGAGGGCCACAAACTGGTAGTGGTTCTTCCCGATAGCAAATCGCAGAAACCTCTGGTGTCTGGAGTATATGGGGACATGCAGGTATGCGTCCTTGATGTCCAAGGAGGCCAGAAAGTCCCCCGGATGGAGAGCCGTGACTACGGATCGAACCGACTCCATCCGAAATCTTTGTACCTTCACAAAGCAATTGAGGGCTCTGAGATCCAAGATTGGACGAACCCCCTCCTTCTTTGGCACAATGAACAGATTTGAGTAAAAACCCTGACCCCGTTCCTGTTCTGGAACTGGAATAACTACCCCGCGTTCCAGTAGACCCTGGACCGCCCCATACAGGGCCTCCCGACGGGTCGGTAGTAGCTGGAGATTGGAGGTGATGAATCTGTCTGGTGGACAAGAGAGAAATTCTATCTTGTAGCCTGAGGAGATTACTTCGCAAACCCACCTGTCGGAGACTAGAGCAGTCCACTGAGTCGCGAATTTGCGAAGACGTCCCCCCACCCGAGAGCTGGGTGGGGGCGGACCTTCATGTGGACGCAGATTTGTCCACAGGCTTGTTGGGTCTGCGGGACCAAGGACGCTTTTGTCCTTGGGCAGGCGCTTTATCGGCCTGGGGTCTTTTCCCTGTCGCCTTAAGAGGGCGAAAAAAACGCTTACGTGCAGTAAAGGAGGGCCCTTGCCCTTGGCGTGGTCCCCTACCCTTGCTAGTTTGGGGAAGCAAAGTGCTTTTACCTCCTGTAGCATCCTTGATGATGTCATCCAGAGAAGCCCCAAAAAGTCTGTCGCCCTTAAAAGGCAGATCCAATAGGGCTTTCTTGGAAGTCTGGTCCGCAGACCAGCCCTTTAGCCAGATCAGGCGGCGTATTGCTACTGCATAAACCGAAGCTCTTGACAGCAGGGGAATAGTATCCATGTCTGACTCGCAGACAAACTTAAGGCCCTGGACCAACTGGTCGGCCAAAGTTATCTCATTAGGAGGAGCATCGCGCTCCTTTAACCCCTGGAGTAGCAATTTTGCCCATTCAGTAAGTGTCTGAGACACTAGGGCCCCCGCCAATGCCGGGCGTACTGCTGAGCCTACCACTGAGTATAGGTAGCGAGCGAGTGCTTCAGCCTTCTTATCCACAGGGTCCTTGAAAACAGGAGCCCCTTCTACTGGAATAGTGGTGGCTCTATTAAGTCTGGACACCGAAGGGTCCACTATAGGGGGAGAGGTCCATATCTTCAGAAAACTCTCCTCAAAGGGGTACCGTACTGCAAACCTCTTTGGGGCTGTAAAGACCCTCAGTGGGTTCTCCCATTCCTTGTATAAGAGTTTGTCAAAATAAGACACACAAGGGAACACCTTAGCAGTGCGGGCAGGTTTACGAAACCCAAAGGGGACTGGAGTATCTGCTACTTCTTCAGTCCTTTCCAACTTTAGCGTATCCCGCACTGCAGTAATAAGGTCAGATACCAAAGCCGTCTCGCGTACTGACCTGGACTTGGAGTCCTCCTCACTGTCCGATCGGTCACGGTCTGCAGTCTCTGATGCATCAGAATCTGGGCCATGAGCCGTAGCTGGACCTGGTTCTGCATCAGAAATATCCCCAGAAGATTGCAGGGGACGGGGGCGTTTATTACCCCCTGTATTCCCGTGTGCTGCTTCCACCCTGGCAGCAAACGCCTCTAGGATTGCCGACATAGCGTCCATAGACACCTCAGGGACACCAGCTGCTAAATCTGGTGTTTCAGGGGAGAAGACATCTGGCTCAGATGCCATGCTGACCACACGCTGACACTCACAGGGCTCCAGGCAAGATATCAATAGGCCACCCTCCTGCGCTGCAGAGATGCTGGGTTACCCAGAGGACTCACCACCCTGGATAGGTACTGCTATGCTGCGCCTATGATGCTGTCCCCTTGCTGCTGTGTCAGTCTGCTTCTTTTATCAGCACTTCCTGTGTGAATTTTCGCGCCAGTGTAATGCACCCTAGAGGCCGGAGGCTCTCGCAAAATGGTTGCCAAAACCGTCTGTATGGAAGATAATGTGGGCTCTAAGAAAATGGCCGCCGACAGAAGATAGAGGTCAGGCAGCCATAGCCCACAAAAAAGATGGCCGAACGGCAATATCTGCATACAGGGTGGACAAACATGGCCGCCGATCACCTGATAGGGGCCAGTGGGTGTGGCCGAACTACAGGAAGATGGCCGCCAGGCAGTTACAAGAGGCCAAACTTGGCATGGACCACCTCAAAATGGCCGCCGACAGCATGGAGACACAGAAACACAGGTAAGCAAAAATGACATTTCTTTTAAATGTTAGTTACAGCCAGCCCCGCTCCAGTGGGACCCCCTAGGTGACCCCCAGCACCCAGCAACCTTTAGCTAGAAGCCCAGGGAGGAGGGAAAGGCAGGGAGAGAGGGAAGAAAGGGGCCACAACCACTTACT
This sequence comes from Rana muscosa, assembly GCA_029206835.1. Lineage (NCBI taxonomy): Eukaryota > Metazoa > Chordata > Amphibia > Anura > Ranidae > Rana > Rana muscosa. Next base: position 1,145,026,055 of record CM055116.1, on the reverse strand, counting down.
TGATCTCTCCAGGAATGTCCAGCTAAATCACCCAGCCGAGGCAGGGGAGTTTTACTTACCTATCCTGCATGTATTCTGCTGGAAGACATTCCAAACAGATCATCGTCCGCGCACGGAAGGTGACTGTTGGCCAGGCATGCTGTGATTGGACCCAGAAGGGACGATCATATGTATGCCCTGGAGCATGACGCTCACCGGACAGGCTGCTGCGACTCGGCCGTAAGGTCAGCCGAAGCTGAGCGGTCCGATGCAAGCCTTGGAGCGTAAGCTCACCGGCCAGGCTGCTGCGACTCGGCCGTAAGGTCAGCCGAAGCTGAGCGGTCCGATGCAGGCCCTGGAGCGTAGGCTCACCGGCCACCCGTGGAGCGACGGGCATGTCGTGGAAAACCCAGCGCGTAGCTAGGGTCGGCACACGCTCGATGGCCGAAACTGGGGAGACTACAAGGATCGAGGATCCAGCCTGTCACCCAGTCGGCAGTTGATCGAAGATCGCAGGAAACAACAAATGTAGCAAAAAAATAAAAAATATATATATCTTTTTTCCCCGGACCAATGAGCCCGAAGGGAGCCATGTCCTACTCCTTGCTAGACAGAAAAAAACTGATCTGCGATGTGCAGACTGAGAGGGTATACCCAGAGGGTCCGCCCCCTGGGCGGTACTGTAGAAGGTGTGATGCAACACTTTTTACAAGTTTTTCTGCCTAGTCACTCCTAATTAACGGATAATACCCACTTTGTCAATAGAGAAGCTGTGTCGGTCCATGGACGAAAGAGTAATAGACATGTTATGCTTACCTGCTCTGTGTAATGGTTTTGCACAGAGCAGCCCAGATCCTCCTCTCCTCAGGTCCCACGACGGTGCTCCTGGCCCCTCCCTCTTGCTGGGTGCTCCCACAGCAAACAGCTTGCTGTGGGGGCACCCAAGCAGGCACGCTCCTGAGCTGCGTCACTGTGTATCCATTCCCACATGGAGCCGCAGCTCAGCCCTGCCCCCTCCTGATTGGCTCACTGGTGGTGATTGACAGCAGCAGGAGCCAATGGCTTTAAGCTAGGGAAAATGTTTGTACCAATTTAATTGTATAAATAATTTACACTACTCCAGGGTAACAAATATAAAGCCCCGTACACACGGTCTGACTTTTTGCCAACAAACTTCAAAATGAGCAAGTTTGACAAAAAATCTGACCGTGTGTACGCTCCATCGGACAAACTTTTTTGGTTTTCATCGAACAAAATGTTCGGTCTGCAAACGGACAAACTTTTCGCCAACAAAAGTCCGATGGAGCAAAGTCCGACCGTGTGTACAGAAATCCATCGGACTTTTGTCCGATGGACAAATAAGCATGCCCAGAACCAATGTTAAAATCAACCAACAATAGCAGAAGAAGTTGACCAAAGGGTGGTGGTAAAGAGCAGAAAAACCACGTGATGTTGGAAAAGTTTTGGGAAAGTTTGCAGAAAAGTCTGAGTGTGTGTATGCTATGGGTGTGCCCGGCCAACTCCCTTCGGACAAAAATCCACAGAAAAGTTTGTTTGAAGTCCAACCGTGTGTACGAGGCTTTACACTAAAATATTAACACTCATAAACACACCAGAATTTATGCGTAGAAATGAGGATGGAAATGTGTGCCAATTTCTAAAAGAGGCTCGTCTTTCACTCCTACGAAGTATAGCACATGTGACTTATTCATCACTTCTTGTTCCATTTTCTTGTGAAAAACAAACAAGATAATCATATTGTATCTTTTAATACCAGCTAAGAAATCAAAGCAACCATCACTACGTACCACGCATTGTCCACGAAGCAGAAAAAAGGTCAGAGCATAAGTAGATTGTTTATTACAGAAGAAATTCAGCCAATCACCTCTCTCACATGGTCTGAACTTTAAAGCGGAGTTCCACCCAAAAATGGAACTTCTGCTTTTCGGAACCCTCCCCCCCCCTCCGGTGTCACATTTGGCACCTTTAAGGGGGGGGGGGGGAGGGGGGTACAGATATCTATATAATACAGGTATTTGCACCCACTCCCAGGGAGAGACTCCCACGGAAGTCACTCCACTTTCCCCCACACTGCCTTCTGGGAAACACACTGGTCCCAGGAGACAGCGGGGACCACTGGGAACGAGCCGCGCTACTCACACATGCACAGTAGGGAACCGGGCCGGATTCCCTCACCGAGGATGGCGGCGGGGGCAGTCAAGAGACTAGCGATTGCTCGTCTTCTGCTGCCGACATCGCGGGCACCCCGGAGAGGTAAGTTTCCATTTATTAAAAGTCAGCAGCTGCAGTATTTGTAGCTGCTGGCTTTTAATATTTTTTTTTCGCGGGACCTCCACTTTAACAAGTAGATGTGTGTATATTGAATTCATTTTTGCCTTCGGAGGAACTCCATGTAAATCAGAATTGTATCTATAATTTCTAATAGAAGAGCCATTTAAAAGCATTATAAACATTCCTACCTGCACCTAGTTTTTTCACCTATGCAAGATGTGCATTGATCATGTAATTGCATGGTGTCATTTGTTGCCCTGTACATACAAGCCTATAGTAAAGTCATCATATTCGTGTGTCAGAAATTTCTGTTGAAACATGTGGCATGGCACTGCACAGGTTAATGCATGCCCTCTGTCTGTATTCTAAGAACTGACACTTCCTCTGTATAAACTATATATCCCACAATCCCTAGGTCTCTCAGTCTAGCACTGGTGCAGGCGAGAGCTTAACAGTAATTAGATCTGACACAGACATAAGCAGGCAGAGTAATGAAGGGAAGAGATGCGTTTCATCCAGTGTTAGGCCTCATGTACACTGCTGCTGGTAAACGGACGTTTAGGAGCAGTTGGGCATTTTTATCTTATCAGTACATGTACACAGGGTCACTTTACAGTAGTTTCTAGGCAGTTGAGTTTAAAGGCTTTTTTTGGAATGCAAAAAAAAATGGGTTCTGAAGCCGAGTTTAGAGGCATTTTAAGCAGCTAAACGCGGTAACTCGCGTTTCGTTTACAGGCATTTTTCATTTTTGGCCTTTTTTTTTAGAAATGCTTCTAAAACGCAAACGTGGCAAAACAGGTTTTAAACGTGGGTTACTATCTGTCAAGTTAAATCGTTGAGGAGAGGTTGTAAAAACGTCCTGTGTACATGAAGCCTAAATACAAAAACGTTTGTCATAAATTTTCATCAGTGGCTTTTTTTACAGTGACGAAAACAAAACTATAGGCTTTTTCACACGGACGGTACGGTCTTCGCTTTGCTCAGCAGGGATTGCTCCGTTGATCCTCGCTGAGCAGGCAGATCAGATGAAGATGGACCGGCGAGTCAGTTTTCATCCGATCCGCCAGACGGATGGAAAATAGGGTCTCCATCCGTTAGACTTTAGCGGATCGGAGCAGGTCGGATGTCAGGGGACATCCGTCGCTCCATAGACCTGTATGAAGCGTCCGTTCAGGTCCGCCTAAAAAAAAAAAACTGACAGGCGGACCTTTGTGAAAGGGGCCTAAGAGTACAGCACATTTTCGTCAACTGATGAAAACTATGACGAAAATCAAATCAGTTTTCGCGACGTTAATGGCAAGGAGAGACGTTTACCCTCATGAACTACTGTATTTAATCGGCGTATAACACAGTTGTTTTTTACCAACAGGGGGCAGGGATTGGGTGGTCTGCCCCGGGTGCCACACATTGGGGTGGTCAAGCCAGCCGCCCCTCCTGGCTCTTGGACAGCACTGCCAGCAAAGACTAAAGTTAGGGAAAAAAAAAAAAAAATCACTGCCAGCCCCTTCTACACCGCTCCTCCTCCTGTGTCACTCATTTTAAATTAAAGCTTCTAAATACCTTAATAGCTTTGTTGAAAGAAAGGTGTACCGCTCGAAGGTTCCAGGTTCCTTCAATTAGCTCCCGCCCTGCTTCACTCCCAGGTGCTGGCTATGCTCTAATGCATGAGGAGAAGAAGAAGTTGTCTGGACTGCCGCACTCTGGTTAAACGCTTTATTAATGAAGAAAATTAAAATGCCAAAAAAATCCAAAAACAAATAAACAAAATCCATCCAAAAAGCAATCAAAGGTGAAGGGACATGCAGGGTAATGGCTAACGCGTTTCACATCAGGGTATGATGCTTACTCATAGCTTTGTTCTCGTTGGCCAATCTCCTCCTCCGAGTGTTGCTTTAGATTGGAGGAGAGTGGTCACATGACCATCCATGAAACATCAGAGGAGAACAGTCATGTGACCGGATCCATGCAAGAACGAAGCTATTGAGGTATATTTAGAGACTTTGATTTACAATGAGAGTGACACTGGAGGAGCAGTGTATGAGAAAGGGCTGGCAGTGATTTATTCTTAACTTTAGAGTACGCTGGCAGTGCTGTCCCAGGAGACTGGGGGTCTCCTGGGAGTGCTATGCACATTCGATAAAACTGTCCCTATATTTTACAAGCAACTTTAAACTTCAACTTTGATAGAAGAAAAAGCCTTGTTGATCCTGCTGGGAAAACACCCTGGTGTGTGAGCTGCCACCAATATAGAGGTATATATGCGCTTACCAAATTGTGTGGACTCAAATGTTGTTACCATTGAGTCAGAAAAGCTTCAGGAGAATAAGCTCTCCCACACTACATGCTGTATATAGCAGGTCCAATATTCAATTCCACATCAATCACGGTGAAACTTCTGGTATGCTAGGAGAATTTGAAAATAATACCTGTCACCTGTATCTCATAGGCACCACATCCCTTCATTAAGAAGCTATATAGAAATATAAAAGGTATTGGGACTTTTAAAAGGTGCAACAACTACACAATATTCAATATAAAAATATAATTTTATTACAAAAAATATATGAAAAATCATATGTACAAATATTCATGAACCATCAAAATAAACATAATAGAGTTTCCAAAGTGCATACAGACAAGATTCTCGACATGTTTCGCCATTTTGTAGGCTTCCTCAGGAGTTTGTCATGCAAATACTGGAAACAAAGAAAGGAAAATAAATACATAATAATATTTACTCAAAATTCAAACTCAAAATCACAAAACAGAATATTTTTTTGTATATTTTTAAAAAAAAGGATAACTGAAAACCATAACCAGCCCAAAGGTTGCTCAAAAGTTCATCTCAAAATTGGATCTATTTATTCAAGGTATAAATGACCTTATTAATATCAGTTGTGAGTACATCACCTGTAAATTTTGATGGTACAATCTAAAAAGGAAGAATGACCAGATAGCCAATGAGCTATCCCACACGGGGGCGCCCGTAAGGAGGGGATTCATATGGTGTATCATAGAGGGGGAGAAATACTAGCACAGATAACCACCCGGATATTACTAGCACAGGAACAGAGGGCCATCTGGGGGAAATTACAAAGAAAAATCTAATGAAGTCAAACAACAATCTATATATAAAAGAGTAAAGGCGTCTCCATCTAATTATACGGCACATACCCCATCAGTATTTACCTGTTTATGGCTTGTTGATAGTAAAAAATATTAGAATAGGCAAAAAGGGGGACAATATCTCCAAAGTACCCCAATCAGTGTCCACTCTAAAGGAAAAAGAATTAGTGGAAATTACTATAAATATATAATAATCCACTCTAGTTGTTATCAGAATTTTAGCCATATACTTGCTAGCTGATATATACCTGGTTAATCCAATTGGATAAAGTGTGTCCACATTAGGGCATCTCTGCCGAAAAACTTGTTTTACAAAACCGATCAATCAGTTTACTGAAAAAATATATATAAAATATAAAAACCATTTTAGATTAAAGACCAAGTAAACCAGACAACAGGATAAAAACCAATGTTGCCCGTAAAGAAATCTAGTGCCTAAGTAATTTACCTTTGACTGATATCTAAGAACGTCTTCTCCCCAGGATGTTGGTCATGCTACTGATTTGCAAGGCTGTGATCCGGACTATATACCCCCCTCCCCCTTCCCATTGGACGCACAATTGCGCCAAATCAATGGGCGGAGCGGGCACGTCAGTTCCGACATCCGCCCATCGTCAGATCCGACCCAGAAGTGACAATTCCACCACTGAAAACCGGAGATGTCCGCCGGAAGAGCCACCCCGCTCGTCAGGAGAAAACATGCTGACGAGCTGGACGCACCATAAGACGGATCCGGAAGGGGAAAACATGCCTAAAAGTATAGAAAAGGGCAGACTTCCCTTTAAAATCACAGCAGAAATGGCACAATACGATGTTAGAAGAAGAGGGCCAGGATATCCGGTGGGCTTGGTCAGATGGCGCTCACATTGTCTCCCAAAGGAGAACAAAGAGAAACGCCCTGGGCGCCCATATGATCACCAAATCCCCCCCAAAAAGAAAAGGGAAAAGCCACCCTAAAAAAAATGTGGTAAACTCCATTGAAATCAATTACATGTAATGTAGATCATCAATAATTAAAGGGAGCCCCTATGGAATATAGAAATGGTACATTCAGTCACCTGTACATAAAGACAAATTTAATAAACAAAAATAAGATAACAAAACAAAAAAAATGTTATGTTTTGGGCAGAGTCTACATGTACAGCATAACTATTTTTATCCTACAAAAAGGGTTTGAAACTGATGGACTCATTTAACCCGGGATACATAGTAGCTCTCAAGGTATGTATCCATCTGGTTTCTCGTTGTAGGAGATTTTTGTCCACATCCCCACCTCTTTCATTAAGAGGTATGTATTCTAAAGCAAAGAATTTAATCTTTGACAGATCAAAGGAGTGGAAAAGACCACTATGTCTACTAATAGGAGTCTCCATTTTTTTATTTTGAATGAGAGATACATGGTCTCTCATTCTGTGAAAGAAAGGCCTCTTTGTTTTACCAACATAAAAGGCCTTACAATCACAGATCATCAAATAAATAACGCCAATTGACTGGCAATTGCTAAAGAAATTTGGTCTGTACGTGACTCCATTAGGGAGAACTATTTCAGTAGAATCATATATAAACCTGCAAAATTCACAATGACCACATGGGGCCGAACCCTTTCTACTCTCAACCCTCTTGATTTGGAGATGGCTATGAACTAGTTGATCTTTTAAAGACCTAGATTTTCTATAGGTAATTTGGGGAAATGGCTTAATATATTTGGAGATAATCTCATCTGTTGCTAGCAAAGGCCAGAATTTTTCAATAATTTTTCTTACTTTCTGATGTTCACCAGAGAACCTGGTAATTAGTTGTACCGATTGGTCAGTAGTTTGAGATTTCTTAGGATGTATTAGATCTTTCCTATTTTAATTTTTTGCTCGTTTGTAAGCTTTTTTGAGGGTTGAACGACTATACCCTCTAGCAATTAGTCGAGATTGGAGGGCAGAAGCCTCCGTCTCGAAATCTACTTCCTTACTACAATTTCTTCGAATTCGTAAGTACTGGCTGTATGGGATACTTTGTACCAGAGTCCTGGGATGAGAACTTGTGGCATGCAAGATGGTATTGCCTGAAGAGGGCTTCGAATATAATGAAGAGCCCAAGGTGCCATCAGAATTTAAGTAAATAGAAATATCCAGAACATTTATCACATTCTGGTCACAAATCATCGTAAATTTGAGATTGAAGGAATTTACAGCTAATGAAGACATAAAGGAGGTTAGTTCCTCTAAGGAGCCAGTCCACACAACAAAAATGTCATCGATAAAGCGTCGCCATATCAAGACTTTATCAAAAAACATTTCAAATGATTCCAAAGAAAAAATCTCCCGTTCCCACCCCCCAGGTACAGATTGGCGTACGACGGGGCACACTTGGTCCCCATCGCAACACCCTGCACCTGGAGGTAGTGGGAACGGTCAAAAACAAAAATATTGTTGGCAAGTATAAACAGCAACAATTCCAAAATGAAATTGTTGTAGGGCCTGGCTCCAGGTCCTCTCTTAGAGAGGAAGCTGTCTATAACTTGAATACCCCTGGTGTGGGGGATAGAGTTATAGAGGGCTTCAACGTCTATAGCTACTAGCCATGACCCAGGTGGTACACATAGACCATCCAGGGATCTCAGCAGATCGGCGGTGTCTTGAATGTAGGAACTTAAGGAACCTACATGGGGCCTCAAATAATCGTCTACCAGCTTACTAGCTGGTTCTGTAAGGCAGCCAATCCCTGACACAATCGGACGGCCAGGGGGATTTTCCAAATTTTTGTGCACCTTTGGCAGAGCATAAAACGTGGGAAGTCTCGGCTTGTCAATAACCAAGAATTCACACGTCTTCTTGTCTATAAGGTTATCACAAAATGCCCGATTAATGAGGATACGGTATTTTGTCTCCGCATATTTTACCTGTGCAAAAGGAATAGAGCGATACCAACTTTTATTTGAAAGAAGGTTCATGACCATCTGCTTATATTTGTTTAAATTCATTACCACTATGTTACCTCCTTTATCCGAGGGTTTTATCACTAAATGTTCATTCTGTTTTAAAGATAACACGGCTTTTTGTTGGGATGGCTTAAGGTTGGTATTTCTTCTCAACCTTTTCCAATTGGTACTCTGTAGTTCCTTTGTAACTTGTTGGGTGAATGCCCAAATGTTGAGGTTTCCTTGGAGAGTAGGAAAGGTCCTGGATTTCGGTTTATATAGATTTGGTGGAGGGAAAATTCTCTCCGTGGGAATCTCATCTACGAGGCCAGACTGGGGTTCCTCAAGGGGGTCATCTAGTGGATTACCTTCTTCCCATAATTCCATTAAATCGTTTATTGCCTGAATCTCCTTAATTGTTTTATTTTGCCAGAGATCTTCCCCCATGGAATCCATGGGAGAACGTTTGTAATCCCTGTCAAACATGATCTTAAAAGTAAGTTTTCTCGCAAAGAGATTGACGTCCTTTATAATTTCAAAGGTATCAACCTCCTGATCAGGACAAAAAGTCAGGCCAAGGCCCAAAACCTCCGTCTGATCCGGTGTAAGTAAATGTGAAGACAAATTGATTACTTGGAAGTTACTTTGGAAGTTGCTTTGGGTGTCTGTGAAAGAATGGGTGTCTTTTTGGTGTCCACAGTTGGGGGTGGTGAGAAGATTGGCGCAGTGCGAAGATCCCCTATATTGGGGATTTGAAAGTCCCCCGAAGGGGTAGCTATTGATTGATTTAACTTAGGTGCATTAAGGATATTAGAAAAACTGGGTGTAGACAAATTAAGGTGACCATTTTTTGGAATCGCAGGTATTTCTTGAAATATTTAGAGGATAAAATTGTACCGTGGGGATTACGCATACAGATTTTTCCTAATGTATTTAAAGTGGAGACAGAATTCAAATTAGACTGGGAATCGAACTTACAGTCATGTTCATTTAAGATGATGGAGGCTCTTTGCCAAAACTATGCTAAAGATTTAGAGATAGTCAATAACGACATAGAAAAATTGTATGTTGAAAATTCCAACCTGACTACGGAGGAAACCTTCTCTAATAGAGAGGCTCTCTTAGAAAAACATTTGGAGTCTTTTGTCTCCAATATCCTTAAAACTAAGGATAAAAAATATTATAGGGATCGTCTGGCATATGAATCAAACACAGCCTATCGGTGGACTACTGAAAACCAATGGAGGAAATCCAAATCCTCAGCTCGTAAGCAAACAAATATAAATCAGGAAGCCACCGATTCCGATGAATCGTCTTTATCTTCCTCGTCCCTACCAGGTAATGCCTCAAACACTTCAGCTAGTTCTAATAAAAGAAAGACTGATCGAGCACCTTCGATGTCAGCGCTTTCTAAACGTACCCAACAGGACACGAATCGTCAGGGTTTACGTTCACAGTCCAAAAATGTACCCCCTCCCACTCATCCCACAGGTAATGGTCACCTTAATTTGTCTACACCCAGTTTTTCTAATATCCTTAATGCACCTAAGTTAAATCAATCAATAGCTACCCCTTCGGGGGACTTTCAAATCCCCAATATAGGGGATCTTCGCACTGCGCCAATCTTCTCACCACCCCCAACTGTGGACACCAAAAAGACACCCATTCTTTCACAGGCACCCAAAGCAACTTCCAAAGTAACTTCCAAGTAATCAATTTGTCTTCACATTTACTTACACCGGATCAGACGGAGGTTTTGGGCCTTGGCCTGACTTTTTGTCCTGATCAGGAGGTTGATACCTTTGAAATTATAAAAGGACGTCAATCTCTTTGCGAGAAAACTTACTTTTAAGATCATGTTTGACAGGGATTACAAACGTTCTCCCATGGATTCCATGGGGGAAGATCTCTGGCAAAATAAAACAATTAAGGAGATTCAGGCAATAAACGATTTAATGGAATTATGGGAAGAAGGTAATCCACTAGATGACCCCCTTGAGGAACCCCAGTCTGGCCTCGTAGATGAGATTCCCACGGAGAGAATTTTCCCTCCACCAAATCTATATAAACCGAAATCCAGGACCTTTTCTACTCTCCAAGGAAACCCCAACATTTGGGCATTCACCCAACAAGTTACAAAGGAACTACAGAGTACCAATTGGAAAAGGTTGAGAAGAAATACCAACCTTAAGCCATCCCAACAAAAAGCCGTGTTATCTTTAAAACAGAATGAACATTTAGTGATAAAACCCTCGGATAAAGGAGGTAACATAGTGGTAATGGATTTAAACAAATATAAGCAGATGGTCATGAACCTTCTTTCAAATAAAAGTTGGTATCGCTCTATTCCTTTTGCACAGGTAAAATATGCGGAGACAAAATACCGTATCCTCATTAATCGGGCATTTTGTGATAACCTTATAGACAAGAAGACGTGTGAATTCTTGGTTATTGACAAGCCGAGACTTCCCACGTTTTATGCTCTGCCAAAAGGTGCACAAAAAATTTGGAAAATCCCCCTGGCCGTCCGATTGTGTCAGGGATTGGCTGCCTTACAGAACCAGCTAGTAAGCTGGTAGACGATTATTTGAGGCCCCATGTAGGTTCCTTAAGTTCCTACATTCAAGACACCGCCGATCTTCTGAGATCCCTGGATGGTCTATGTGTACCACCCGGGTCATGGCTAGTAGCTATAGACGTTGAAGCCCTCTATAACTCTATCCCCCACACCAGGGGTATTCAAGTTATAGACGACTTCCTCTCAGAGAGGACCTGGAGCCAGGCCCTACAACAATTTCATTTTGGAATTGTTGCTGTTTATACTTACCAACAATATTTTTGTTTTTGACCGTTTCCACTACCTCCAGGTGCAGGGTGTTGCGATGGGGACCAAGTGTGCCCCGTCGTACGCCAATCTGTACCTGGGGGGGTGGGAACGGGAGATTTTTTCTTTGGAATCATTTGAAATGTTTTTTGATAAAAAGTCTTGATATGGCGACGCTTTATCGATGACATTTTTGTTGTGTGGACTGGCTCCTTAGAGGAACTAACCTCCTTTATGTCTTCATTAGCTGTAAATTCCTTCAATCTCAAATTTACGATGATTTGTGACCAGAATGTGATAAATGTTCTGGATATTTCTATTTACTTAAATTCTAAAGGGCACCTTGGGCTCTTCATTATATTCGAAGCCCTCTTCAGGCAATACCATCTTGCATGCCACAAGTTCTCATCCCAGGACTCTGGTACAAAGTATCCCATACAGTCAGTACTTACGAATTCGAAGAAATTGTAGTAAGGAAGTAGATTTCGAGACGGAGGCTTCTGCCCTCCAATCTCGACTAATTGCTAGAGGGTATAGTCGTTCAACCCTCAAAAAAGCTTACAAACGAGCAAAAAATTAAAATAGGAAAGATCTAATACATCCTAAGAAATCTCAAACTACTGACCAAATCGGTACGACTAATTACCAGGTTCTCTGGTGAACATCAGAAAGTAAGAAAAATTATTGAAAAATTCTGGCCTTTGCTAGCAACAGATGAGATTATCTCCAAATATATTAAGCCATTTCCCCAAATTACCTATAGAAAATCTAGGTCTTTAAAAGATCAACTAGTTCATAGCCATCTCCAAATCAAGAGGGTTGAGAGTAGAAAGGGTTCGGCCCCATGTGGTCATTGTGAATTTTGCAGGTTTATATATGATTCTACTGAAATAGTTCTCCCTAATGGAGTCACGTACAGACCAAATTTCTTTAGCAATTGCCAGTCAATTGGCGTTATTTATTTGATGATCTGTGATTGTAAGGCCTTTTATGTTGGTAAAACAAAGAGGCCTTTCTTTCACAGAATGAGAGACCATGTATCTCTCATTCAAAATAAAAAAATGGAGACTCCTATTAGTAGACATAGTGGTCTTTTCCACTCCTTTGATCTGTCAAAGATTAAATTCTTTGCTTTAGAATACATACCTCTTAATGAAAGAGGTGGGGATGTGGACAAAAATCTCCTACAACGAGAAACCAGATGGATACATACCTTGAGAGCTACTATGTATCCCGGGTTAAATGAGTCCATCAGTTTCAAACCCTTTTTGTAGGATAAAAATAGTTATGCTGTACATGTAGACTCTGCCCAAAACATAAAATTTTTTTTGTTTTGTTATCTTATTTTTGTTTATTAAATTTGTCTTTATGTACAGGTGACTGAATGTACCATTTCTATATTCCATAGGGGCTCCCTTTAATTATTGATAATCTACATTACATGTAATTGATTTCAATGGAGTTTACCACATTTTTTTAGGGTGGCGTTTCCCTTTTCTTTTTGGGGGGGATTTGGTGATCATATGGGCGCCCAGGGCGTTTCTCTTTGTTCTCCTTTGGGAGACAATGTGAGCGCCATCTGACCAAGCCCACCGGATATCCTGGCCCTCTTCTTCTAACATCGTATTGTGCCATTTCTGCCGTGATTTTAAAGGGAAGTCTGCCCTTTTCTATACTTTAGGCATGTTTTCCCCTTCCGGATCCGTCTTATGGTGCGTCCAGCTCGTCAGCATGTTTTCTCCTGACGAGCGGGGTGGCGCTTCCGGCGGACGTCTCCGGTTTTCAGTGGTGGAATTGTCACTTCCGGGTCGGATCTGACGATGGGCGGATGTCGGAACTGACGTGCCCGCTCCGCCCATTGATTTGGCGCAATTGTGCGTCCAATGGGAAGGGGGAAGGGGGTATATAGTCCGGATCGCAGCCTTGCAAATCAGTAGCATGACCAACATCCTGGGGAGAAGACGTTCTTAGATATCAGTCAAAGGTAAATTACTTAGGCACTAGATCTCTTTACGGGCAACATTGGTTTTTATCCTGTTGTCTGGTTTACTTGGTCTTTAATCTAAAATGGTTTTTATATTTTATATATATATTTTCAGTAAACTGATTGATCGGTTTTGTAAAACAAGTTTTTCGGCAGAGATGCCCTAATGTGGACACACTTTATCCAATTGGATTAACCAGGTATATATCAGCTAGCAAGTATATGGCTAAAATTCTGATAACAACTAGAGTGGATTATTATATATTTATAGTAATTTCCACTAATTCTTTTTCCTTTAGAGTGGACACTGATTGGGGTACTTTGGAGATATTGCCCCCCTTTTTGCCTATTCTAATATTTTTTACTATCAACAAGCCATAAACAGGTAAATACTGATGGGGTATGTGCCGTATAATTAGATGGAGACGCCTTTACTCTTATATATAGATTGTTGTTTGACTTCATTAGATTTTTCTTTGTAATTTCCCCCAGATTTCCCTCTGTTCCTGTGCTAGTAATATCCGGGTGGTTATTTGTGCCAGTATTTCTCCCCCTCTATGATACACCATATGATCCCCTCCTTACGGGCGCCCCCGTGTGGGATAGCTCATTGGCTATCTGGTCATTCTTCCTTTTAGATTGTACCATCAAAATTTACAGGTAATGTACTCACAACTGATATTAATAAGGTCATTTATACCTTGAATAAATAGATCCAATTTTGAGATGAACTTTTGAGCAACCTTTGGGCTGGTTATGGTTTTCAGTTATCCTTTTTTTTTTAAATATACAAAAAAATATTCTGTTTTGTAATTCTGAGTTTGAATTTTGAGTAAATATTATTATGTATTTATTTTCCTTTCTTTGTTTCCAGTATTTGCATGACAAACTCCTGAGGAAGCCTACAAAATGGTGAAACATGTCGAGAATCTTGTCTGTATGCACTTTGGAAACTCTATTATGTTTATTTTGATGGTTCATGTTTATTTGTACATATGATTTTTCATATATTTTTTGTAATAAAATTATATTTTTATATTGAATATTGTGTAGTTGTTGCACCTTAAAAGTCCCAATACCTTTATATTTCTATATAGCTTCTGGTATGCTAGGTCAATCATGTCTCCACATATTTAAATAAATGTTGTTTGGTTTACACTAAATGTTATTTGAATGGTTTTACACCATGTGGAGAATATATATATACACCTCTATATTGGTGGCGGCTCACACACCAGGGTGTTTTCCCAGCAGGATCAACAAGGCTTTTTCTTCTATCAAAGTTGAAGTTTAAAGTTACTTGTAAAATATATGGCCAGTTTTTTGTTCGTGTTTTTATTTCACATATGGACAGTTTTCTTTTTTCAATACACTATATAGGTGGTGACACTTCATTGTGTGCATTTTGATCCGTTTGACATAATATCCGAGTTATATTTGTTTAAACACATTGTTTTTTAAAGTTGTATTTCTGACATCACGACATTTTTTTTTCACTGTTCACATAGCGCAGCACTTGTTATTTCACAATGGTACGTCGAGTTGCAGTGCTTGCTGCTGCTCATTCTAGAGGCTAATAGCGCAGTATATTTCTAGGGATTACTACTCTGATAATAACAAGATATATACAGGTACATTGTAAACCACAAACATGACTTTACTATTGTGTTCCAGTTTTCCTTTGATTTAAAAATAAATAAAAATAAAACAAAATCCAAGAGACATCCATCACTATTGCCACCAAATGAAAGCCAAATTGGTTAACAAAAATAAAAACAAACAAAAAATGCTGTATAATCCACCTGGATGGACGAAGTAGTTACAAAGGTAGGTATAGTTCCAATAACACGTAAAAAAAAAAAAAACTGGTAACTCACTTCCTGTCTTAAGACGACAACCATTCTAAAAAGTGTTGTCACCCTAGTGTGTTAGGACTACATAACACTTCCCCCTCTCCTCTCTATCAAGGGGGGGGGAGGAGCAAATAACAGACGTTTATTATTACAGTTTACAACAGACGATGGAACTTTCCACATCCCTGATCAGTTCAGAACACAAACCACCAATACATCTATGTGTAATAAAAAGACACCACCAGCCAACAATAATACAATACTGCATTGACAGGTCAGCCCCAGCTCCTCTTGCAGCCAACTAAAAACATGTGGTTGCTATGGGCAACATGGTTTCTTCTTCTCTCTATAAAGTTGGTTGTCAATAATCAGACCGGTAGTCAGTGTCTCCAGCAATCACCAAGACAAGCCAAGGGAAGGGAAGGAATGGAGCGGCAGAGGGGAGGGGGAGGAAGGGAGCGGCAGAGGGGAAGGGAAGGGAAGGAATGGAGCGGCAGAGGGGAAGGGAAGGGAAGGAATGGAGCGGCAGAGGGGAAGGGAAGGGAAGGA
This sequence comes from Rana muscosa, assembly GCA_029206835.1. NCBI lineage: Eukaryota > Metazoa > Chordata > Amphibia > Anura > Ranidae > Rana > Rana muscosa. Next base: position 1,145,010,537 of record CM055116.1, on the reverse strand, counting down.
ATGGAGCGGCAGAGGGGAAGGGAAGGGAAGGAATGGAGCGGCAGAGGGGAAGGGAAGGGAAGGAATGGAGCGGCAGAGGGGAAGGGAAGGGAAGGAATGGAGCGGCAGAGGGGAAGGGAAGGGAAGAAATGGAGCGTCAGAGGGGAAGGGAGGGGAAGGAAGGGAGCGGCAGAGGGGAGGGGGAGGAAGGGAGCGGCAGAGGGGAGGGGGAGGAAGGGAGCGGCAGAGGGGAGGGGGAGGAAGGGAGCGGCAGAGGGGAGGGGGAGGAAGGGAGCGGCAGAGGGGAGGGGGAGGAAGGGAGCGGCAGAGGGGAGGGGGAGGAAGGGAGCGGCAGAGGGGAGGGGGAGGAAGGGAGCGGCAGAGGGGAGGGGGAGGAAGGGAGCGGCAGAGGGGAGGGGGAGGAAGGGAGCGGCAGAGGGGAGGGGGAGGAAGGGAGCGGCAGAGGGGAGGGGGAAGAAGGGGGCGGCAGAGGGGAGGGGGAGGAAGGGGGCAGCAGAGGGGAGGGGGAGGAAGGGGGCGGCAGAGGGGAGGGGGAGGAAGGGGGCGGCAGAGGGGAGGGGAAGGAAGGGGGCGGCAGAGGGGAGGGGAAGGAAGGGGGCGGCAGAGGGGGAGGAAGGGGGCGGCAGAGGGGGAGGAAGGGGGAGGAAGGGGGCGGCAGAGGGGAGGGGGAGGAAGGGGGCGGCAGAGGGGAGGGGGAGGAAGGGGGCGGCAGAGGGGAGGGGGAGGAAGGGAGCGGCAGAGGGGAGGGGGAGGAAGGGGGCGGCAGAGGGGAGGGGGAGGAAGGGGGCGGCAGAGGGGAGGGGGAGGAAGGGAGCGGCAGAGGGGAAGGGGAAGGAAGGGAGCGGCAGAGGGGAAGGGGAAGGAAGGGAGCGGCAGAGGGGAAGGGGAAGGAAGGGAGCGGCAGAGGGGAGGGGGAGGGAAGGAAGGGAGCGGCAGAGGGGAGGGGGAGGGAAGGAAGGGAGCGGCAGAGGGGAAGGGGAGGGAAGGAAGGGAGCGGCAGAGGGGAAGGGGAGGGAAGGAAGGGAGCGGCAGAGGGGAAGGGAAGGAAGGGAGCGGCAGAGAAGGAAGGGAGCGGCAGAGGGAAGGGATGAGCGGGGAGGGGGAAGGGATGAGCGGGGACGGGACGAGCGGGGACGGGACGAGCGGGGACGGGACGAGCGGGGACGGGAAGGGATGAGCGGGGACGGGAAGGGATGATGAGAAACTCAGAAAAGAGAAGATGAGAAGGTGAGCACAGACACTCCCCTATAGAGGGGTCCCGTCTCTCCTCTCCCGGGACTGGCCGTCCTACAGAGAAGGGTGTGACCGGCCTCCACAGACCAGGCTCGGACACTGACACGACCACCTCACTTACCAGCAGAGCGCGGAGTCCCCAGTACAGCACACAGTTCCGGTGTGTCTCCTCCAGAGGAAGGCCGTATCCGGCTCACACTCCACACCCAGGACTCCTCCCCGGCCTCTCCACACACATCCCGCTACAGGATGAGCCCCTCAGACGGACATCTCGGTAACTGCTGGGAAAGCGGAGTACAGGAGTCCGCTACACGTAATTGGAGGAGAGTACCACGTGATTTCCTCACAACACAAAAAAAAAAAGGATTCCCCTCAGCCCCGCCCACTCGCTGTGGATACGCTCTGATTCACAGCTCGTCACTCCCCTCTCCCCGCCTAGTCGCTGTTTGTCTGCCATGACTGGCTGCCCATCGCTCCCGTCTAACATCTGAGTGCCCGCCTTGATTGGCTGCACGTCAATCACACTTCCAGTAAACCCCGCCTCTTAATCTGTCAGTGTAGTGTGTACACTGAGTGTATGTTCTGTTCTCGGTCACACACAGTTCTTACAGCCTGGCAGGACATGGATGGGACAGATGTTGTAATTAATGAAGTGTAACTAAAAGCATTTCCATTACCAAGAGTTAGAAGAAAATCCCACATTTTGGGTTGTCACCAGAACAGGAATAGAGAGAAAATCTTCCAATGGGTACACCGGTTCTGGTGACAGCCAGGGACCCCCCACCCCACACACACACACACACACTTTGGATAGATGTCTCATTACTTCCTGTTTTGGCTGTGGAACAGGAAGTGAAAGGAAATCTCTCCAATAGCATGGTGATGGGAGTGTCATGGTCTGGGGCTGCATGAGTGCTGCCGGCACTGGGGAGATACAGTTCATTGAGGGAACCATGAATGCCAACATGTACTGTGACATACTGAAGCAGAGCATGATCTTCTCCCTTCGGAGACTGGGCCGCAGGGCAGTATTCCAACATGATAACGACCCCAAACACACCTCCAAGACGGCCACTGCCTTGCTAAAGAAGCTGAGGGTAAAGGTGATGGACTGGCCAAGCATATCTCCAGACCTAAACACTATTGAGCCTCAAAGTGAAGGCGGCGAAAGGCATCCCCATGATTCTGTTTGCGCATCTTTACTGCAATTAGTTGCGCAACGATCGCAGAAAAATTACGCCACGATTTGGGTGCTATTAAAAGTAATGGGGATGGCAAGGGTGTCCCGCGATTTGCTGTGATTCAGAATCACAGGCAGAATAGCAGCGATTTCTCCCCGCAATCCCGAATGCCATAGTGTGATAAGAGCCTAAAGGATAGGAGGATATGATTCTGCTTTAGGGCTGTCAGCAGACTGGCCAGTGACTGACTTATCAGGGCTGAGCACAGCACCCTAAAGCCTCATACACACGATCGGATTTTCTGCGGACAAAGCGTAGGACTTTTGTCCGAAGGGCGTTGGCCATGAACTTGTCTTGCATACAAACGGCAAAGAATTATCAGCCAACAAACACAAAACTATGTGTTTTTTCAGCTCTTTAGCGCCACCCTTTGTTCAACTTCTGCTAATGTTGTTTTATGGTGAGCATTGCTTCCAAGCATGCGTGTATGTAATTTGGAGTTTTGTCCGATGGACTTGTGTACACACGATCCGATAATCCGACAACACACAATTTTAAAGCATGCTATCCAACATTTGTTGGCGGAAAATCCGTCAACAATTGTCCGATGGAGCATACAAACGGTCGGATTTTTCAACAACAGCCTGTCATCATACAATTCCCCGTCGGATAATACGATCGTGTGTATGACGCTTAAAGCCTCATACACACGATCGGACTTCCATCGGACTTTTCTGTGGATTTTGGTCCGAAGGGCGTTGGGCCTGAACTTGGTATGCATACACACGGCAGAACTTTTTCAGCCAACATTCACCAAATCACGTGGTTTTACAGCTCTTTACCGCCACCCTTTGGACAACTTCTGCTATTGTTGTCTGATCTTTAGCATTGGTTCCGAGCATGCGTGTTTGTACTTTGGACTTTAGTCCGATGGACTTGTGTACACGCGATCGGATGATCCTTTATCGGACATTTGTTGCCGGAATGTTTGAGAGCATGCACAGCGAACATTTGTCCGTTGAAAAACCGAAAACAATTGTCCGATGGAGCATACACACGGTCGCATTTTCAGACAACATCCTGTTCCCGACGAATAATCCGATCGTGTGTATGGGCCTTTACAGGAAGATACGCCTGCAGGACCTGAATTGTGCTGTGCAGTAACACAATGCAAAGCTAAAGTGTCAAGGGACCTAACACTTAATATAAGTGATCCCTTAAAGCGGAGGTCCAGCTGGGAATTTTTTTTTAAAAGTCAGCAGCTACAAACAGTGTAGCTGCTGACTTTTAATAAGCACACTTACCTGTCCAGCGTGCCCGTAATGTCGGCCGCCCGAGGCCTATCAATCCTTCGGATCGTGTGCCGGCGCCGCCATCCTCACTATGGCCCCTTTCACACTGGGGTGGGGAGGTGCGCTGGCGGTATAGCGGCGCTATTTTTAGCGCCGCTATACTGTCGTTTTTACCGCGATATTCGGCCGCAAGCGGGGTGATTTTAACCCCCACTAGCGGCCGAAAAAGGGTTAATACCTCTGCAGAGGCGCATTGCGGGCGGTATTACCGCGGTTTCCCATTGCTTTCAATGGGCAGCAGCAGTAAAGGAGCGGTAAACACACCGCTCCTTCACCGCTGCAAAGATGCGGCTAGCAGGACTTTTGGAGGGGTCCTGCTAGCGCACCACTTAGGCCCCTTTCACACTGGGGCGGGCAGGAGCGGTGGCGGTATAGCAGCGCGATTTGCAGCGCTGCTATACCGTCGTTCTTACCGCGGTATGCGGTCGCTAGGGGGGTGAATTTAACCCCCGCTAGCGGCCGAAAAAGGGTTAATACCGCCCGCAAACCGGGGCTATTGCCGCGGTTTGCGTGCGGTATTACCGCGCTGTCCCATTGATTTCAATGGGCACCCGCGGTAAAGGAGCGGGGAACACACCGCTCCTTTTCCGCTGTAAAGAAGTGGCTAGCAGGACTTTTGGAGCGGTCCTGCTAGCGCACCGCTTCAGTGTGAAAGCCTTCGGGCTTTCACATTGAAGGCTACAGGGCAGGATTTTTTCATGCAGTATAATAGCGCTAATATTAGCGCTAAACCGCATGAAAAACGCCCCAGTGTGAAAGGGGCCTTAAGTGTGAAAGCCTTCGGGCTTTCACACTGCAGACTGCAGGGCACGATTTTTTTTTAGGCGGTATAGCAGCACTATTTTTAGCGCTAAACCGCCTAAAAAACGTGTCAGTGTGAAAGGGGCCTAAGGGGAACAGGCAGTAAAGCAGCAAGGCTTCACTGCCCGTTTCCTACTGCGCATGCGCGAGTCGCGCGGCGCTTTGTGAATGGGCGGCTGTCCTCTGGGAGACACACAGTTCCCAGAAGACAGCGCGCCCCATTTCCCAGGAGGCAACGTGAGGAGGAGAGGAAATAAGATCACCGCAGACGAGGAAATGGCAGATTAGGACAATCTGCCTAGCAACAGCCATTTCTGGTAAGTATAAAAAAAAAAAAAAAAAATCTCATTGTTTGGAGCCTTTTTGGCAATTTTTTTTTTATTAGGCTGGACCTCCGCTTTAGGGCATACCCATCCCCCACACTTGCAAAAATAAAATTAAAATAAATTGTCCCATATTGTACACAAGCAGGAAAAAAAACAATTTTTAAAGGTATATTTCATATTTTTTTTTTTTTTATGCCTCTAAACGCAGGTAAATATTTTTGGCCAATGTGTCCGTGCAAATTGTGGTCTCTAGATTTACATTTTAGAAAAGTATTTATTGGCAAAAAAAAAATCTCCAAGCCTTTATTTAGATTGTAAGCTCCATGAGCGGGGCCCTCACATTCCTTCTGTAATCATACTGTCTCCCTTTGTATTGTAAACAGTGTTGGTCATCTTACTTTAAAAAAGTAATTAGTTACAGTTACAAATTACTTCTCCCAAAAAGTAATTGCGTTAGGAACTCAGTTACTACACTGAAAAAGTAATTAGTTACTCAGCAAAGTAATGGACTTTTTTTTTGAGGGCACATAGCACATCAGGACATGGGGCACATAGCACATCAGGGCATGGGGCACAGGGCACATCAGGACATGGGGCACAGAGCACATCAGGGCATGGGGCACATAGCACATCAGGGCATGGGGCACATAGCACATCAGGGCACATAGCACATCAGGGCATCGGGGCACATCAAGGCATGGGGCACATAGCACATCAGGGCACATAGCACATATGGCACATAGCACATCAGGGCGGGGCACAAAGCACATCAGGGCACATAGCACATCGAGGCACATAGCACATGTGGCACATAGCACATCAGGGCAGGGCACATAGCACATCAGGGCATGGTGCACATAGCACATAGCACATCAGGGCACATCAGGACATGGGGCACAGAGCACATCAGGGCATGGGGCACAGAGCACATCAGGGCATGGGGCACATAGCACATCAGGGCATGGGGCACATAGCACATCAGGGCACATAGCACATCAGGGCACATAGCACATCAGGGCATCGGGGCACATCAAGGCATGGGGCACACAGCACATCAGGGCACATATGGCACATAGCACATCCGGGCGGGGAACATAGCACATCAGGGCACATAGCACATCTGGGCACATCAGGACAAGTGGCACATAGCACATCAGGGCACATAGCACATCAGGGCATGGTGCACATAGCACATCAGGGCATGGGGCACAGGGCACATCAGGACATGGGGCACAGAGCACATCAGGACATGGGGCACAGAGCACATCAGGGCATGGGGCACATAGCACATCAGGGCACATCGAGGCACATAGCACATCGGGGCACATCAGGACATGTGGCACATAGCACATCAGGGCGGGGCACATAGCACATCAGGGCATGGTGCACATAGCACATAGCACATCAGGGCACATCAGGACATGGGGCACAGAGCACATCAGGGCATGGGGCACATAGCACATAAGGGCATGGGGCACATAGCACATCAGGGCACATAGCACATCAGGGCATCGGGGCACATCAAGGCATGGGGCACACAGCACATCAGGGCACATAGCACATATGGCACATAGCACATCCGGGCGGGGAACATAGCACATCAGGGCACATAGCACATCGGGGCACATCAGGACATGTGGCACATAGCACATCAGGGCACATCAGGGCATCGGGGCACATCAAGGCATGGGGCACACAGCACATCATGGCACATAGAACATCAGGGCGGGGCACATAGCACATCAGGGCACATAGCACATCAGGGCACATAGCACATCGGGGCACATCAGGACATGTGGCACATAGCACATCAGGGCAGGGCACATAGCACATTGTTTACCAGCCATGCAGAGTAGCGCAGGAAGCGGGTGTAATAAGTTCTCGCTCATGTCACGGCACTGACGACAGTCACGCTACTCCCCGGCAGCCCCTCCTCTCTTCTCGTCCATCCCAGATGATGTCACAAGCAAATGGGGATGGACGAGAAGAGAGGAGGGGCCGCGGGGAGTAGCGTGACTGCCGTCAGTGCCGTGACATGAGAGAGACCCGGTCATAGAGGAGAGGAGGAATTACACTACTGCCATCTAGTGGCCGTAGATGTAATTTGGGTAATGCCGCCCAAGTAATGGTAACTGCGTTACCATGAGGGGAAGAGTAATCAGTTAGATTACTCGTTACCCTCTAAAGTAACTGCGTTACGTAACTCTGTTTATTCTAACTCAGTTACTTACATCACTGATTGTAAATAGGGATGAGCTTCGAGTTCGAGTCGAACTCATGTTCGACTCGAACATTGCCTGTTCACCCGTTCGCCGAACAGCGAACAAATTGGGGTGTTCGCGGAAAATTCGAAAAATCTATGGGAGAAATCTAAAGTGCTAATTATAAAGGCTTATATGCAAGTTATTGTCCTAAAAAGTGTTTGGGGACCCGGGTCCTGCCCCAGGGGACATGTATCAATGCAAAAAGAAGTTTTAAAAACGGCCGTTTTTTCGGGAGCAGTGATTTTAATAATGCTTAAAATGAAAAAATAAAAGTGAAATATTCCTTTAAATTTCGTACCTGGGGGGTGTGTATGATATGCATGTAAAGTGGCGCATGTTTCCCGTGCTTAGAACTGTCCCTGCAAAAAATGTCATTTTTGAAAGAAAAAAATGCATTTAAAACTGACTCGCGGCTATTAATGAATTGTCGGCTCCCGGCAATACATACAAAAGTCATTGATAAAAAAAAGAAAAAAAGCGTGGGGGTTCCCCAGAATTCAATTACCAGGCCCTTCAGGTCTGGAATGGATATTAACCACTTAAGCCCCGGACCATTTCGGGCCATTAGGACCAAGCCTGTTTTTGGGATTCGGCACTGCGCTGCTTTAACTGTAAATTGTGCGGACATGCAATGTTGTACCCAAATGAAATTTGCGTCCTTTTCTTCCCACAAATAGAGCTTTCTTTTAATGGTATTTGATTGCCTCTGCGATTTTTATTTTTTGCGATATAAACAGAAAAAGACCGAAAATTTTGAAAAAAAATGATATTTTCTACTTTTTGTTATAAGAAAAATCGAATAAACTCAATTTTAGTCATACATTTAGGCCAAAATGTATTCAGCCACATGTCTTTAGTAAAAAAAATGTCAATAAGCGTATATTTATTGGTTTGCGCAAAAGTTATAGCGTTTACAAACTAGGGTACATTTTCTGAAATTTACACAGCTTTAAATTTATGACTGCCTATCTCATTTCTTGAGGTGCTAAAATGGCAGGGCAGTACAAAACCCCCCCAAATGACCCCATTTTGGAAAGTAGACACCCCAAGGAAATTGCTGAGAGGCATGTTGAGCCCATTGAATATTTATTTTTTTCGTCCCAAGTGATTGAATAATGACAAAAAAATAAATAAAAAAATAAAATTACAAAAAGTTGTCACTAAATGATATATTGCTCACACATGCCATGGTTATATGTGGAATTGCACCCCAAAATACATTCTGCTGCTTCTCCTGAGTACGGGGATACCACATGTGTGGGACTTTTTAGGAGCCTAGCCACGTACGGGACCCCGGAAACCAAGCACCGCCTTCAGGATTTCTAAGGGCGCAAATTTTTGATCTCACTCCTCACTACCTATCACAGTTTCGAAGGCCATAAAATGCCAAAATAGCACAAAACCCCCCCAAATGACCCCATTTTGGAAAGTAGACACCCCAAGCTATTTACTGAGAGGCATGTTCAGTCCATGGAATATTTTATATTTTGCCACAAGTTGCGGGAATATGACAAACTTTTTTTTTTTTGCACAAAGTTGTCACTAAATGATATATTGCTCACACATGCCATGGGCATATGTGAAATTACACCCCAAAATACATTCTGCTGCTTCTCCTGAGTACGGGGATACCACATGTGTGGGACTTTTTGGGAGCCTAGCCGCGTACGGGACCCCAAAAACCAAGCACCGCCTTCAAGGTTTCTAAGGGCATAAATTTTTGATTTCACTCCTCACTACCTATCACAGTTTTGAAGGCCATAAAATGCCAAGATGGCACAAAACCCCCCCAAATGACCCCATTTTGGAAAGTAGACACCCCAAGCTATTTGCTGAGAGGCATGTTGACCCCATTGAATATTTTTTTTTTTTGTCCCAAATGATTGAATAATGACAAAAAGAAAAAAAAAATGTACAAAAAGTTGTCACTAAATGATATATTGCTCACACATGCCATGGTTATATGTGGAATTGCACCCCAAAATACATTCTGCTGCTTTTCCTGAGTACGGGGATACCACATGTGTGGGACTTTTTGGGAGCCTAGCCGCGTACAGGGCCCCAAAAACCAAGCACCGCCTTCAGGATTTCTAAGGGCGCAAATTTTTGATCTCACTCCTCACTACCTATCACAGTTTTGAAGGCCATAAAATGCCAAAATAGCACAAAACCCCCCCAAATTACCCCATTTTGGAAAGTAGACACCCCAAGCTATTTGCTGAGAGGCATGTTGAGTCCATGGAATATTTTATATTTTGCCACAGGTTGCGGGAATATGACAAACTGTTTTTTTTTTGCACAAAGTTGTCACTAAATGATATATTGCTCACACATGCCATGGGCATATGTGAAATTACACCCCAAAATACATTCTGCTGCTTCTCCTGAGTACGGGGATACCACATGTGTGGGACTTTTTGGGAGCCTAGCCGCGTACGGGACCCCAAAAACCAAGCACCGCCTTCAAGGTTTCTAAGGGCATAAATTTTTGATTTCGCTCCTCACTACCTATCACAGTTTTGAAGGCCATAAAATGCCAAGATGGCACAAAACCCCCCCAAATGACCCCATTTTGGAAAGTAGACACCCCAAGCTATTTGCTGAGAGGCATGTTGAGCCCATTGAATATTTTTTTTTTTTTGTCCCAAATGATTGAATAATGACAAAAAGAAAAAAAAAAATGTACAAAAAGTTGTCACTAAATGATATATTGCTCACACATGCCATGGTTATATGTGAAATTACACCCCAAAATACATTCTGCTGCTTCTCCTGAGTACGGGGATACCACATGTGTGGGACTTTTTGGGAGCCTAGCCGCGTACGGGACCCCAAAAACCAAGCACCCGCCTTCAAGGTTTCTAAGGGCATAAATTTTTGATTTCACTCCTCACTACCTATCACAGTTTTGAAGGCCATAAAATGTCAAAATAGCCCAAAACCCCCACAAATGACCCCATTTTGGAAAGTAGACACCCCAAGCTATTTGCTGAGAGGCATGGTGAGTATTTTACAGCTCTCATTTGTTTTTGAAAATTAAGAAAGACATTTTTTTTTCTTTTTTTTTTTCTTTTTTTACATTTTCAAAACTTTGTGACAAAAAGCGAGATCTGCAAAATACTCAACATACCTCTCAGCAAATAGCTTGGGGTGTCTACTTTCCAAAATTGGGTCATTTGGGGGGGTTTTGTGCCATCTGGGCATTCCATGGCCTCCGAAACTGTGATAGGCAGTGAGGAGTGAAATCAAAAATTTACACCCATAGAAATCCTGAAGGCGGTGCTTGGTTTTTGGGGTCCCGTACGCGACTAGGCTCCCAAAAAGTCCCACACATGTGGTATCCCCGTACTCAGGAGAAGCAACAGAATGTATTTTGGGGTGTAATTCCACATATGCCCATGGCATGTTTGAGCAATATATAATTTAGTGACAACTTTTTGTACATTTTTTTTTTATTTTTTTTTGGTCATTATTCAATCACTTGGGACAAAAAAAAAAAATATTCAATGGGCTCAACATGCCTCTCAGCAAATAGCTTGAGGTGTCTACTTTACAAAATGGGGTCATTTGGGGGGGTTTTGAACTGTCCTGGCATTTTATGCACAACATTAGGAAGCTTATGTCACACATCATCCACTCTTCTAACCACTTGAAGACAAAGCCCTTTCTGACACTTTTTGTTTACATGAAAGAAAATTTTTTTTTGCAAGAAAATTATGTTGAACCCCCAAACATTATATATTTTTTTTAAAGCAAAGGCCCTACAGATTAAAATAGTGGGTGTTGCATTTTTTTTTTCCACACAGTATTTGCGCAGCGATTTTTCAAACGCATTTCTTGGGGGAAAAACACACTTTTTTTATTTTTAATGCACTAAAAAACACTATATTGCCCAAATGTTTGATGAAATAAAAAAGATGATCATAGGCCGAGTACATGGATACCAAACACGACATGCTTTAAAATTGCGCACAAACGCGCAGCGGCGACAAAACTACATTCATTTTTAAAAGCATTTAAAAGCCTTTACAGGTTACCACGTTAGATTTACAGAGGAGGTCTACTGCTAAAATGACTGCCCTCGATCTGACCTTCGCGGTGATACCTCACATGCATGATGCAATTGCTGTTTACATATGACGCTAGACCGACGCTTGCGTTCGCCTTTGCGCAATAGCAGGGGGGGACAGCGGTGCTTTTTTTTTTTTTTTTTTTTTTTTTTTATTATTTATTTGGCTTTTTTATTTTATTTTTAAACTGTGCCTTCCATATTTTATTTTTTTACCATTTTTATCGTTATCTCAGGGAATGTAAATATCCCCTATGATAGCAATAGGTAGTGACAGGTACTCTTTTTTTGAAAAAAATTGGGGGGTTAGACCCTAGATCTTTCCTCTGCCCTCAAAGCATCTGACCACACCAAGATCGGTGTGATAAAATGCTTTCCCAATTTCCCAATGGCGCTTTTTATATCCGGGGGGGGGGACATTCCCTCCCACTGCTTGTAAAAGCAGTCTAGAGGCTAATTATCTGCTAGAATTGCTTTTACATGAAAGCCGGCTGCTGGCTGAAAAGAATGATACCAAGATGATACCTAAACCCGCAGGCATCATTCTGGTATAAACATTCAAAGTCCAGCAACATACCAGTACGTTGCTGGTCCTTGTTGGACATGTATTGTAATCTTTTTTTTCATACAGCCTATTGGCTGAACGAAAAAAAGAGATTGATTGGTGGGTATGCCCACCATTAGAATACCTCCCTTCATCCACCCACTTCTAATGATGGGCATATATGCCGAAGCATGGGGGCATCCTCCCGCAAAAAAGTTATGCCGCGTACACACGGTCAAGCCTTCGTCGGAATTTCGACCGTATGTACGCGGCATAAAAGGTTATGCCGCGTACACACGGTCGGACTTTTCCACGGATAAGCCTCCGTTGGAATTTCGACCGTATATACGCGGCATTAGGAGCAAAATCGCTCCTCCGCCCCTGCTGCCCCCATGCTTCGGCATATATGCTCTTTTTTTTAACTGTGGTGGTGAAATCACCTCCTACAGCGTTGGAGTCACGGCTTTATGTATCGTGGGAGCAAACGCTGTTGCTGTCAAGATAAATAGATCCGTGCTGCAACTGAATGGCGTACCTGCTAAGCAAATGGTGGTTAACATTAAAACAAAGTAACATTACAGTACAACAGTAAGACCTTACCATGCCATACCTGCAAAGCAAATACCAAAACAAAACCTAGTAAAAAATAAAAAAATGTTTTAACGCAACCTGTGCCTAAAATATATATATGCCGAAGCATGGGGGCATCCTCCCGCAAAAAAGTTATGCCGCGTACACACGGTCGGAATTTCGACCGTATGTACGCGGCATTAGGAGCAAAATCGCTCCTCCGCCCCTGCTGCCCCCATGCTTCGGCATATATGCTCTTTTTTTTAACTGTGGTGGTGAAATCACCTCCTACAGCGTTGGAGTCACGGCTTTATGTATCGTGGGAGCAAACGCTGTTGCTGTCAAGATAAATAGATCCGCGCTGCAACTGAATGGCGTACCTGCTAAGCAAATGGTGGTTAACATTAAAACAAAGTAACATTACAGTACAACAGTAAGACCTTACCATGCCATACCTGCAAAGCAAATACCAAAACAAAACCTAGTAAAAAATAAAAAAATGTTTTAACGCAACCTGTGCCTAAAATATATATATGCCGAAGCATGGGGGCATCCTCCCGCAAAAAAGTTATGCCGCGTACACACGGTCGGAATTTCGACCGTATGTACGCGGCATTAGGAGCAAAATCGCTCCTCCGCCCCTGCTGCCCCCATGCTTCGGCATATATGCTCTTTTTTTTAACTGTGGTGGTGAAATCACCTCCTACAGCACTGGAGTCACGGCTTTATGTATCGTGGGAGCAAACGCTGTTGCTGTCAAGATAAATAATTCCGCGCTGCAGTTGAATGGCGCACCTGAAAACAAAAAATTACATACCTGAAAAGCAAGCATGATAAAACATTGCAGAATAGAATACAGTAAAAAAAGAGCAGAACAATAGAGAGAAAATAGAGAGAGAGAGAACAATAAAACGACAACTATTTTTGTTTTTTTTATTTTATATTTTTTTTGTGTTTTGTTTTTTACGTTTTTTTTTTCTTTTTTACACTTTTTTTTGTAACTTTACAACTGTAATGGTTCGGGTCTCTCAAAATGTAATGGCATCTTGGGAGACCCTGTGTAAGTGTGTCCTAGTCTGTGAAATGCTGTACCCTACGCTAAAACTTCACTTTTGAGTGGTAGCGTTCAAAACATTCACCTTGGCAAAGACCAGGCTTGTCAGGACAGCGTGGACAAAAACTACGGGTGTCACGCCTAAATCCGCGCTTGCTACAGACACGACATCTTTTTTGGGGGTGGCTTTGGGTAGGGGTACTCGGGAGGACATACGAATAATGCCTCTCATGCAGCCGGCTTACTGCATTTGGTTGGGGATGGTGAGGTGCAGAACCGCCTGGATACAGGAGTTCTGTGACTATCTCATTCTGGAATTTTAGAAGAGATAACGTCCCGCCTGAAGCTCTGTATAGCACATGAGCGTTCAGCAAAGCCAATTGGAATAATGATAGAGACACTTTTTTGTACCAGCGTCTCGCCTTACGGTCAATTAGATACGGCGCCATCAACTGGTCGTTGAGGTCCACCCCTCCCATATTTTGGTTATATTCGTGGACACAGAGGGGTTTCTCCACAACACCAGTCGCCGTAGGAATTTGGACTGTCGTGTCTGCATGAAGGGAGGTAAGAAGGAAAACATTCTTATTGTCCCTCCACTTCATAGCGAGCAAGTTATTACACTTCAAGCAGGCTCTCTCCCCCAGCCTAAGACGGGCATCTACAAGCCGCTGGGGAAAGCCCCGGCGATTAGGTCGCACGGTGCCACATGCTCCAATCTTATGATCAAACAAGTGACTAAACAGTGGCACGCTCGTGTAATAATTGTCCACATACAAGTGGTACCCCTTTCCGAATAAGGGTGACACCAAGTTCCACACTATCTTGCCAGCGCTCCCTATGTAATCCGGGCAGTTGACCGACTCAATCTGACTGTCTTTTCCCTCATAAACCGTAAAGTTCACTACATAGCCTGTTGCCCTGTCACAGAACTTGTAGAGCTTGACCCCGTATCTGGCACGCTTGCTGGGAAGGTACTGCTTGAAAGACAAGCGGCCAGAAAATTTAATCAGGGACTCATCAACGCAGACAACTTGATCGGGAGTAAACAAGGCTGCAAAACGTTCGTTGAAGTGGTTTATGAGGGGCCGAATTTTATAGAGCCGGTCGTATTCAGGGTCCCCACGTGGACGACAAAGTTCATTGTCGTTGAAGTGCATGAACCGCAAAATCTGCTCGTATCGTGCCCTGGACATGGAGGCAGAGAACACGGGCATGTGGTCAATTGGGTGCGTGGACCAATAAGCACGCAATGACGGAAATTTATGTGTGCCCATGTTGAGGGAAAGGCCCAGAAAGGTCTTAAATTCGGAAACCGTAATTGGTTTCCAATTTCTGGCAATTTTAGGCAACTGGGGGTTAGCGGCGATAAATTGACCAGCATATAAATTACTCTGGTCCACAATAGATCTATAGAGATCTTCCGTGAAAAACAGCGAATAAAAATCGATTGGCATAAAATCAGCTGTTTCCACCTGAATACCGGGTTGGGCAGTGAATGGGGGAAGTACGGGTTCTGCAGAAGTGGTGGGGACCCAATCAGGATAGGCGAATTCTGCAGGAAGGGCAGTATGGGCACGACGGGCCTGCCTTTGTCTTCTTGGTGGCAGCGGGACACTACTTGTGCTTGCCACCTCGCCAGCTTGAACTGCACTTATGGGACTCGCCACGTCACCAAGTGTTACTGCAGTGCTGGATGTACGTCCAGGCTGTACTAGGCCGCTGGTGCTTGCCAGTTCACCAGAAGGAATAGCGGCGCTAGTACTACTCTGCTCCATGATACGAGAGACCTGCGGTTCTTGCTCCTCAACAACCTCAGAAGATCGGGATCGGGTACGCCTGACCTTAGCAGGGACCTCAACTTCGTCGTCAGAGCTATCTGACGTGGGGCCGCTGACGTCACTGTCTTCTACGGGAAGATATTCTGAGCCTGAATCTGACAGATACGTGACCTCCTCTTCACTATCTGTCATGCTCAGAATCTCGTAGGCCTCTTTACTAGTGTACCTTCGACTTGCCATTTTGGGCTCTAAATTTAGGGGTACACTAGTAAGATTCACAGGAAAAAAAGCACCTGACTGTCGTCAGCAAATATATCAAACGCTACAAAAAAACTATTAGCGATCGCAGGGATCAGGCCTGTCTCTGCGAACGCTGCAGTTATGTGTGTTGTGTTTGGTAAGTGACAGTGATCGATCGATACTGCACTTGGGTGGGCTGGGCTGGGCTGGGCGGAGGGGCTAAACGCAGGTACTAGCAGGTATCTGGGCTGATCCCGCTAACACTGCGTTTTTGGGAACCCTAAACCGCTGGGGATGCTAGTATAGATCTGATCAGATACTATACCACTAAGGGGGGTGTATGCTTTGCGCGTGGGTGTTAGCGTTACTGGCACTAACCTAACACTGCCTGGGGCGACGCAGACCCTCTCTGGCGCTAAAACCTAATTGATCTCACCCGCCGGGCGATCAGGGGGGTTAAACCTTTATTGGGTTATATACGGCGGGTGCCCTGATGCTATAAAAAGCAAACTAATCAACCAGCGTCACCCGTAACCTTTATATGGTGATCACTGGTGAAAGGGTTAACTAGGGGCAATCAGGGGGTTAAAACCTTTATTAGGTTAAATATGGGGGTACCTGACACCAATAAAAACCTGCGGCGAACCTAAAAAAAAAATAACTGCCTATCTAAAACACCAGCGACACGAATACAGCGATCGGAAAAACAATCGCTTAGTGACGCTGAAGTTAGGGGGTGAAAGGGTTACCTGGGGGGTGATCAAGGGGTTAAACCTTTATTAGGGGGGGTTAGGGGGCTACCTTGGACCTAAAGGGGCCTAATCCTAACTGCCTTGCAACTTTTTACAATCACAGATGACACTAAATGCAGTGATCAGTAAAATAAATGATCACTGCAATCAGTGACACTGTGATTGGGGGCTTTGGGGTGACCTGGGGGGTGATCTGGGGGTGACTGGGGGGTGATTTGTGTGCCTATGTGTACCTACGTGTCAGTGGACTGTTGGAGCACTAACCTCTGTCTTCACTCCTCGGCGCCGGGAACGAAAAGACCGCGGCGAGGGAGATGACATCACTTCCTCCAGCCTGTGTTTACATCACATGGCGGAGGAAGCAATTTCATTGGCCGGGAGCGATCGCGAGGGGGGGGCGTAATCGAGCGGCCGCCCCCTCATGCCTGATCGCTCCCGAACACTTAACGGCCGCTCACTGCAGTGAAGGGGGGTCCGGACGGACCCCCCAACTGCACAAAGGCGATCACGTAGATCTACGTGATTCTGCCTGTCCGTGCCATTCTGCCGACGTAAATCGGCGGTGGTTAAGTGGTTAAGGGGAACCCCGCCGCAAATTTAAAAAAAAATTGACGTGGGGTTCCCCCAAATATCCATTCCAGGCCCTTCAGATCTGGCATGGATTTTAAGGGGAACTCCACCCCAAATGTAAAAAAAAAATGGCGTGGAGTCCCCCTAAAAATCCATACTAAACCCCTTATCCGAGCACGCAACCTGGCCGGCCGCAGGGGAAAAGGGGGGGACGAGAGAGCCCTCCCTCCTGAACCGTACCAGGCCACATGCCCTCAACATGGGGAGGATGTCCCCATGTTGATGGGGACAAGGGCCTCATCCCCACAACCCTTGCCCGGTGGTTGTGGGGGTCTGCGGGCGGGGGGCTTATCGGAATCTGGAAGACCCCTTTAACAAAGGGGACCCCCAGATCCCGCCCCCCCTATGTGAATTGGTAAGGGGTACATTGTACCCCTACCATTTCACGAAGAAAGCGTAAAAAAATGTTTAAAAAACACACAAACACCTTGAAAAAGTCCTTTATTTAAAAAAAACAAAAAAACATTCCAGCGGTGAAATCCAGTGTCCCGCGGCGATCCCGATGTCCAGCGCTGTCCTTCATTGGTTGTGCCTGAGCGGACCTGATGGGGAACTCCCTCTCAGTATTTTAAATGTATAGACCCGCCCCTTCTAAAGTTCCCCATCAGGTCCGCTCAGCGGACCAGATGCGGAACATGAGAAGGGGCGGGTCTATACATGTATTACCAAAGTGAGAGCAGTTCCCCATCAGGTCCGCCCCCTCGGTATGTCGGACCCGCCTACGTCATTGGCTTGAGCGGGGAACTTCCTTCACCATGTAAATTTAAATTACACAGTGAAGGAAGTTCCCCGCTCAAGACAATGACGTAGGCGGGTCCAACATACCGAGGGGGCGGACCTGATGGGGAACTGCTCTCACTTTGGTAATACATGTATAGACCCGCCCCTTCTCATGTTCCGCATCTCGTCCGCTGAGCGGACCTGATGGGGAACTTTAGAAGGGGCGGGTCTATACATTTAAAATACTGAGAGGGAGTTCCCCATCAGGTCCGCTCAGGCACAACCAATGAAGGACAGCGCTGGACATCGGGATCGCCGCGGGACACTGGATTTCACCGCTGGAATGTTTTTGTTTTTTTTTTAAATAAAGGACTTTTTCAAGGTGTTTGTGTGTTTTTTTAAACATTTTTTTACGCTTTCTTCGTGAAATGGTAGGGGTACAATGTACCCCTTACCAATTCACATAGGGGGGGGCCGGGATCTGGGGGTCCCCTTTGTTAAAGGGGTCTTCCAGATTCCGATAAGCCCTCTGCCCGCAGACCCCCACAACCACCGGGCAAGGGTTGTGGGGATGAGGCCCTTGTCCCCATCAACATGGGGACATCCTCCCCATGTTGAGGGCATGTGGCTTGGTACGGTTCAGGAGGGAGGGGGGGCCGCTCTCTCGTCCCCCCCTCTTCCCCTGTGGCCGGCCAGGTTGCGTGCTCGGATAAGGGGTCTGGTATGGATTTTTAGGGGGACTCCACGCCATTTTTTTTTAAATTTGGGGTGGAGTTCCCCTTAAAATCCATGCCAGATCTGAAGGGCCTGGAATGGATATTTGGGGGAACCCCACGTCAATTTTTTTTTAAATTTGCGGCGGGGTTCCCCTTAATATCCATTCCAGACCTGAAGGGCCTGGTAATTGAATTCTGGGGAACCCCCACGCTTTTTTTTTTTTTTTATCAATGACTTTTGTATGTATTGCCGGGAGCCGACAATTCATTAATAGCTGCGAGTCAGTTTTAAATGCATTTTTTTCTTTCAAAAATGACATTTTTTGCAGGGACAGTTCTAAGCACGGGAAACATGCGCCACTTTACATGCATATCATACACACCCCCCAGGTACGAAATTTAAAGGAATATTTCACTTTTATTTTTTCATTTTAAGCATTATTAAAATCACTGCTCCCAAAAAAACGGACGTTTTTAAAACTTATTTTTGCATTGATACATGTCCCCTGGGGCAGGACCCGGGTCCCCAAACACTTTTTAGGACAATAACTTGCATATTAGCCTTTATAATTAACACTTTAGATTTCGAACGTTCGAGTCCATTGTATTTAATAGGGTTCTAAAGTTTACACAAACATTTTGTCTGTTCGCAGGTTCTGGTGCGAACCGAACAGGGGGGTGTTCGGCTCATCCCTGATTGTAAAGCGCTGTTGGTGCTATATAAATCCTGTATAATAATAACAACCTGCATTCGGAGAGAAGCTTACTTGCATAATTTATGCACATATAGAACATGCATAATAATGCATAAATACGAAATAAATGAAATAAAAGAAATGAGTTTACATACTTATGCGTCTAAACATCATATGATTATAAACACACATAATTGCCTAAAGAGGACCTTCACTCCCAAAATTCACTTTAGCTCTCTCCACTCCCCTCCCCCGCCTCAACATAAAATAGCAGGGTTTTTTTTTTTGGTTAACTTTTGCCTAAGCGAGAATGACATGTCCCTGCTCCTTCATTCTTCTTGTATATCTATGTCATATATCCCAAGAGGCAGCAGTGGGCAGACCCAGCAGTATGTCATTGGGGACCAGCTGTAGAACCTGAAAGAACCAGCGCGAGATCCGAGCTGTGGCAGCAAATCACATCAGGACAATGCTGGATTTTCTGGGCAGGTGAGTATGTAAATTAAACATTTCAGGTTCGAAATAAAAAAAGCACGTGGGGGGGGGGGGGGGGGATTCAAACAGGATTAGGATCGTTGAATTTAACCACTTCAGCTCCGGAAGGTTTTACCCAGACCATTTTTTTGGGCGATACAGCACTGCATTGCTTTAACTGACAATTGCGCGGTCGTGTTATGCTGTACCCAAATAAAATTGATGCCCTTTTCCCACAAATAGAGCTTTCTTTTGGTGATATTTGATCACCTCTACCTTTTTGCGCTATAAACAAAAAAAGACTGACAATTTTGAAAAAAACAAAACTAAAAAACAATATTTTTACTTTCTGTTGTAAAACCTATCCAATAAAAAAATTTTAAAATATCACATTTCTTAATCAATTTAGGCCAATATGTATTCTGCTACATATTTTTGGTAAAAAAAATCCCAAAAAGCGTAAATTGATTTGATTGCGCAAAAGTTATAGTGTCTACAAACAATGGGATATATTTATGGACTTTTTTTTTTCTGTTATTCTTTTTACTAGTAATGGCAGCCATCAGCGATTTTTAGCAGGACTGCGACATTGGGCGGACACATCGGACACTAAGTGACACTTTTTGGTGACTAGTGACACCAATACAGTGACCAGTGCTAAAAAAAATGCACTGTCACTGTATACATGACACTGGCAGGGAAGGAGTTAACATCAGGGGCGATCAAACGGTTAAAGCGGAGGTTCACCGGATTTTTTTTTTTAAAAGCCAGCAGCTACAAATACTGCAGCTGCTGACTTTTAAAAAAAAGGACACTTACCTGTCTAGGTCGTCCGCGTCGTCGGCAGCCGAAGCCGAGCTACCGTTCGGCTCTCGGCTTCCCCCGCCGCCATCCTCGGTGAGGGAATCGGGAAGTGAAGCGCTGCGGCTTCACTGCCCGGTTCCCTACGGCGCATGCGCGAGTCGCGCTGCGCCGTCCTCACTGGTCCCCGTTGTGTTCTGGGAGCCGTGTGTTTCCCAGAACACAACGGGGGGGGGGGGGGTTGTGACGCGAACGGGCGGGACTCCCGCGGAAGTCTGCATCCGGAAGTGGTGCAAATACTTGTTTTATACAGGTATCTGCATCCCCTCCCCCGTGAAAGGTGCCAAATGTGACACCGGAGGGGGGGAGGGTTCCGAAAAGTGGAGGTTCACTTTTGGGTGAACCTCCGCTTTAAGTGTGTTCCACTTCCTAGGGAATGCTTTCTAAGTGTGTGGGGGGTGGACTCACTGGAGGAAGAGAGAAATCTGTGTTCCTGATTAGCAGGAACACAAGATCTCTCTTTTCCTCTTTGACAGAACGACGATCTGCCTTGTTTACATAGGCAGACTGCCGTTCTGCCTCTCTCGTCAAGGATCGCGGGTGGGCGTGGCCATCGCGGGCGCTGGACCCGCTGATTAGCTCCCGCTGTGTCCAATTGATTTTGTGCTTAAGGGCCGCCCTGCCACAATATATGTACATGGGGCGGACCTTAAGCAGGTAAAGTATAACTAAAGGCAAAAAGTTTTGCCTATAGTTCTTCTTTAAAGCGGTTGTAAGCCCCCCCCCCAAAAAAAATCTGTAAGACAAAGGCATAATAAACTAGTATGCATCGCATACTAGCCCATTATGAAATACTTATCCTAGAACGAAGCTCTCTCAGCGGCGCCCGCACACCGCTGAGACGGCTGACATTTTCCCCGGAGTTTCTTCATGGTTCGCGGGCTCCCGCACTGTGATTGGCTGGAGCCGCGATGACGTCACTCCCGCACCTGTACATGGGAGCTGCCTGTCACGGCACACAGGGTTCTGAAGAAACGGCACCAGCAGCCGTTTCTTCAGAGCGCATGCGCCAATGACGTCGGCGTATACAGTAAATATCTCCTAAACGGTGCAAGTTTAGGAGATATTTGCAGTACCTACAGGTAAGCCTTTAATATAGGTTTACCTATAGGTACAATTAAAAAGGAACACTTTATATCCTCTTTAGGTGTAAGGGTCTGTAATAATAGATGATCTGTATTAAGAAAAGCTGCAGCCTCAGCATCCCTTTATGAATGCAAGATTCTTTGAAGTATCTCACCAAACATGGAACTGCTTTTGCAGGGGATGTTTGTAATTTGATTTCATGCTGCGTGCACTCATATGAGCGAGGAAGAGAATTCTGGGAATTCTGGTGTGTCCTATACATTGTAATGCTGCTATGTCTGTAATGCCCCTTTCACACTAATGCGACTTCAAAGTTGTGCGATTTTTGACGCGATTTTGACACGATTTTGACGCGATTTGAGGGAGATTTGAGGTCTATAGACCTCAACTCGCATCAAAGTCAGACCAAAGTAGTGCAGGGACTACTTTGAAGTCGGTGCAACTTGAAGTCGCACAGATATGAATGATACTCATTGGAAATCATGGGGTACGACTTACATGCAACATTGCAGTCCCAAGTCGCAGGACAAGTCGCACAAGTGTGAAAGGGGCCTGAGGAAGAGAAATTATTCGGCCGTTTGACAAAATAGCTGGCTACAGATTGAACAGAAATGTATTTTTTTAATGACAATAATCCAAGAAATGGCCTATGCAAGTTTTATTTTTGTTTGCACAGAAATTGGTTTCATTTTCTTTTGAGTGCACAGGATGTGGTCTGTTAGAAGTGGATTACAGTGCCCATAAACCACAAAATAACAGAAATATCATGGACATGAGTTTGCGTTAGTGAAGCTTGCTTATTTCAGTTTACAAGTAATATTTGTTTTACACATTTCCCGTAAGCCACGAAAGGCCTTAGAATGGAAAGGAAAATTCCAAGGAAAAGGAAGTGCATAGTTTGCTTCATCCAAAACGGGCCACAAGCCAGCAAAGTGGAAGGAAACAGAATTTTCCTGGATAATAATCATATACTATAGTCACCAAAGTCACCGGGAATATTTCATTGTATTTAACATGATTGTAAAATAACAGTAACCCCTAGCCAAACGGATAAATATTAAAAAATAAAGTTTTGGATAGAATCTGTAAGGGTTAGAACAGCTGCTGAGTTTTTATTGCAGCCTGTGTTACTGCTGGGGAGATTCACCTCCTCAGTTCGTCAACGACCATACTTTTAAAGCGGAGGTTCCGACAATTTTTTTTTTTAAATGCCAGCAGCTACAAACACTGCAGCTGCTGACTTTTAAAATATGGACACTTACCTGTCCAGCGCGCCCGCGATGTCGGCAGCCGGGGACGAGCAATCGCTCGTCCCTCGGCTGCACCCACCGCCATCCTCGGTGAGGGAATTGGGAAGTGAAGCGTTGCGACTTCACTGCCCGGTTCCCTACTGCGCATGCGCGAATAGCGTGGCGCGACGTCACTGGTTCCCCGCTTTCTCCTGGGAACAGTGTGTTTCCCAGAAGACAGCGGGGGTGCGGGTAGGGGCGTGACTCCCGCATGAGTCTGTTCCCGGAAGTGGGTGCAAATACCTGTCTAAAGCCCCATACACACGGTCGGACTTCCATCAGACTTTTCCGTGGTTTTTTGTCCGAACAGAGTTGGTCGGGAACACCCATAGCATACACACGCTCGGACTTTTCTGCAAACTTTCCCAAAACTTTTTGCAACATCACATGGTTTTTCTGCTCTTTACCGCCACCTTTTGGTCAACTTCTGCTATTGTTGGTTGATTTTAACATTAGTTGTTTTGTCCATCGGACAAAAGTCCTATGGTTTTCTCTACACACGGTCGGACTTTGCTCCATCGGACTTTTGTTGGGCAAAAGTTTGTCTGTTTGCAGACCCAACTTTTGTCCGATGAAAACAAAATCAAACGAAAAAAAGTTTGTCCGATGGAGCGTACACACGGTCGGATTGTTGGTCCAACTTGCTTAAAACAAAGTTTGTTGGGCAAAAGTCCGACCGTGTGTACGGGGCTTAAGACAGGTATCTGCACCCCCCTCCCCCCTGAAAGGTGCCAAATGTGACACCGGAGGGGGGGAGGGTTCCAAAAAGCGGACGTACCATTTTTGGGTGGAACTTCGCTTTAAATGGAAAGGTAGCCTTATGTGAGAATCATTACTGTCAATAAGGGGCCAATAAGTGTTCTATATAATTTTTGCTGGAAGGATTGCTTTGAAGTCTTAACATTATAAAACTAAGCTTTTTATATATGGAATACTGCATAATGACATTATATATATATATTGAATTCTTTGGCGTTGATGCCAATTTTTGTAGGTGTTCCTATAAACATGTTTTTCCTCCAGCAATAATGAAACTACATACATATGTCAATACATGTATTTGATTTTCACGTTTTGTCTTTTTTTTTGCCTTTTTTTATGTTTTTACTTCCTATCTATGTTTTTAGATGTATAGATTTGTCATCAGCAATTGTAAAAACCATGAAATATATACATATTGTAGTAGCGATTTGGGCTTGAGGCTGGGTTCACACTGGTGCGACACGACACTTGTCCTACTTTGGATCCGACTTTGCCCTGCGACTTGAAGTCAGAGACGCGTCCGACTTCAATGAACGGGGATCTACACCAGTAGTTACGGTGTGAAACATGTCATCTGTTGATTGCATCTTTTGCTATATGGTTTTTAACCAATAAAGAAATCGTTGTTGGAGTGCGGCCCTCCGGATTGAATTATTTTCTATATGCTATTTTGCATACTGAGCCAGCACCATCATTTGAGGAGGAGAAGATTTTTTGTGACCCAGACACCTGGAGTGGGTTCTCTTCCCTGTTTATTTTGGGACTGCTGTGGTTGCCACTACTACAGTGATTACCACTGTCTTCTGGGTCGAGTGGATGACTTGCTGCATAGTAATCACAGGGGGTCTATGCTTGGCACCATTCACAGAACACCTTGCATTTTTATCTGTGAATGCAAGGCATTCTCTGGCTGGATGATACAGAGAGACATGCTGATGATATCATGATTTCCACCTTGTCCAATCAGAGAACAAATCAGAGATTTGAGAAAAATGCAGGATGTTCTGTAAATGCCCATGCCGAGCAAGCAACCCCTTCTGGTTACTATGCAGAAGGGCAACCGCTCAGCAGGGCATCCGGAAGACAGTGACAATCACTGTAGTAGTGGCGACTACTACAATCATTCTCAGCTTCCACAGCAGTCCCACAAGTATGGCATATGCATGAGATTGCAGGCCCCACCTGCCCAAACCAGAACTTCCCCAGATACAACTTAACTAAATAAATACCTGAAACTAATTTTTAAATGGCAAAAACTTGGCCGCGACACCTTTATTGGTTTTTCACAAATAATTTTCCATAAATCTTTATTATCATTCCAAACTTCATAAATCATCCAATAACATATTTCTACCTGCTCAGTTGTTAGAACTCGAGCAGTAGCACAACTTCAAAGATAAATAACAGTCCCCCCCTGGATCCAGGGTGACCCACCACATAAAAGTGTACACGACTGGGGCGGGAGGGAGGGAGCTCAAATCTTCCTGCTTGTTCAGCTGAAAAGAGGCAGAACCCTGCACCTGCTGGCCCTTTTATAAGCAATACCAAAATCCAGAAAGTTCCCTGAAACCTGATTGGCTCTTCTTACTTCCCTGTAGGCCGGCCCCCAAAAAAGGGGGCGGGGCCCCTAACCCCACTGTACTATTGCAGCTAAACCTAATTTAATAATCTATCCTTTACATTTGTGCTAGGGAGGCCGCAATCTCAGGAAAGTGGCCCCATAATGTGACCCCTTTATTCATGAGATTGCAGGCCCCACCTGCCCAAACCAGAACTTCCCCAGATACAACTTAACTAAATAAATACCTGAAACAAATTTTTAAATGACAAAAACTTGGCCGCGACACCTTTATTGGTTTTTCACAAATAATTTTCCATAAATCTTTATTATCATTCCAAACTTCATAAATCATCCAATAACATATTTCTACCTGCTCAGTTGTTAGAACTCGAGCAGTAGCACAACTTCAAAGATAAATAACAGTCCCCACACGCCGGTCTTGAGCATCAAGACCGGCACACCCCAATCGTCGCAGCCTTTTCGATCATGTTCTGCAGACCCACATTAAAAATATCATTTCCTACTTCCGATAAGTGCACCCCATCCAGTCTGTACAGGCCTGGATATCCCCCTTCCAAGTCCATGTGCCTATAAGACAATCCCCCAACTTGGGGCATGAACTTTTCAAGAGCCCTATTGACTCTCTTCCTCATTTTTTCCATCACTCTCCTCTGCGCAGAGGAGAGCCATGAAAGACGAGGAACCACTTCCGAAAAAACTAACGTTGTACCTGGGAAAGTTGTACTGAAACGATGCAGGTCACGCTTAATCATAAATAATAAGTCTAACGTGTTAACATTTCCCAAATCGTTACCTCCCAAATGAATTATAAGTATGGATGGCAACGGCCATAGCTGACATAACCTAGACACATGCAAATCCAGTTGCGGCCATTGAAGGCCTCTTATACCTTTCCAGAACAAACGAAATGAGTCCGGGTGCAGGGACAAATTTGATGAATAGTTGCGTTGAGCCGCTCTTTTTTGTGCCCAATAAATAAATGAATGCCCCAAAATCCACACTGTGTGCTGGGTACCTAAAATTAAATAAACAAATTAGGACGAACGTACAACTTAAAACATTTTGACTTCCACCTACCCAATGCCTTGATATCTGATTCGGAGACGCCCGATCGAGCCGCCTCCGAAGCTGCGCCAATCCGAAAGGAGTGGGAGGAAAATTTAAAATGACTTAAACCCATGGTACCCAAACTCTTTTTTAGAACTGCATCGAATTGGTATTTCGTCAGGGGCAATAAATTAGCATGAATGAGAAAAATTCCCTCCCCGGGAGGCCTAAGCCCCATAAATTGTTTAACCAAGGCTACCGGGCATAGTAAGCCCTCATTTTGTTCTTTTAGATGAACCCATCTACCCTTACCATATTGGTCTGTTTTGGAATACTGCAGCCACACATGAACACCCGATTGATCAACTAGCACCTGGTCAAATCGCACACCCGAACCACCTCGTTTGTTTACTGGAATTAATTCCGAGATGCGAAATGCCCCAAAAAATGCAAGCACAAAAGCTGTCCTGAATAATAAGGCCTCGTAAGAGGAAAAACAAACCACTGAAGTCATTTTGCAAAGGCCGCCGAGAATGTCAAGAGAAATCCGTCTCCTATCATCTATGACAAACGTCAATCTCTTGTATCCCTTCAGCGCCTGTTTTACAGAAAAATAAGAAGAACAAGGTCTCAGACCCAATAAACGGAAGAAAAAGGACATGCCGGCCAGCGTTCTTGTCACATAACTATGCGAAAGTTGCTGCCGCATTAAACTTGACAGAAAAGCCAAAATGGTACCTTCCGAAGGCTTATCATACTGACAACCTTCAGCACTTGCAAAGGATATCCAGCTGTTCCAGGCTGCCGAGTAACTCGACCAGGTTCTAGGAGCTAAAGAGCTTTTTATAGCATCCATCACAGTACTCAGATCATCTCCCACAGATAGGCCGGGCATGAGTTGCCAACTGCGTCCGCCTCCGGAAGCAGACTCCGAAAATGCTCCTCCTGAAAACGAGATAGAGAATCGGCTATATTATTCAATATCCCAGGGGTTTACCTAGCCTTCAACCAAATATTAAACTTGAGGCATCTGAAGACCACCTGACGCAAGATTTTGATTACCGGCAAAGAACTGGATGAAAGGCCTCAATCGGCTCCTTCTCTCACATTTTTGGGGACTGTGAAAAAGCAGCCCAATTATGGAAATGACTAGAGAAATTTTCTTCTAAAATTTCAAACAAAATTATAACCCTTACCCTTCCCAATTGTCTCTTGTTCGCCCCGATTTTGGGTTTGAACACGTTTCAATTAAGAATAGTCCATACAATTTGTGTATCCATCCACTGGCTGATAGCTTATCATTGGAAATCCCCATCGTTACCAATTTCCCAATTGAAAATTAGAATAAACGACATTTACCTTATGGAAAATTTTTTGCATACCTTGCATAATACCATGCACTTACTGGATAAAAAATGGAACCTATGGTTCAAATATTCAGACTACCTTTTAGACCCATATTAGAATCCAATTCTTTTATACACAAAAATAACCCTGCATTTCAAAATACTACTGAATCATTTATTTTCTATATGTAATAGATGTTGTCATAAATAAATAAAGGTGGTTACTCTGTCATAAATCATTATAATTATTGATTGAAAATACTGTAATTCTCTGATATCATGACATAATGTTTGTACCATTATTTTGTACACAATAAAAAAGTTTGTAAACAAAAAAACAAAACAAAAAAAAAAAAAAAAAAAAAAAAAAGAACTGGATGAAAGGCAGTTCACTGCATATAATACACCCCTGTTATCCGTCTCCACCAAGATGCGCCTATTAGCAAACTCTGAGCCCCACAACTCCAACGCCACTAAAATTGGAAATAATTCTAGCAATACCACATTCTTGGTCACTCCCGAACTCACCGAAGACTCCGGCCAAGCCGCGCAACACCAGTGCGATCTCCAGATGGCACCGAAGCCTTTGGAGCCAGCTGCATCCGTAAACAAACAAAACTCCCTCGCCACAACAAATTCCGCCTGAAAAAAGGACCTACCGTTATAACAGTCAAGAAAGTTGGCCCAAACCAAAAGATCTTCCTTAATAGGGGCCGTTATTCTAACATGATCCAAAGGAGATTTCAAGCCTGAAATCGCCAGATAAAGCCGACGCGAAAATATTCTGCCAACAGGCATGATTCTGCACGCAAATGCCAGAACCCCCAGCAGCGACTGCATTTCTTTCAGGCGTACCTTCTTTTTTTGCAACACCGTCGTGATTAACCATTTTAATTTACTCAATTTTTTTTCCGGCAAACGAAATTCCATACCGCAAGTATCTATCTCTATGCCCAAAAACTCCAATGAAGTGCTTGGCAAGCAAGTTTTTTCTTCAGCCAACGGCATTCAAAACTCAAAAGCCATGGCCTGAAATGACAGCAACAAGTCAGAACAAAAACTAGAGTCTGCTGGGCCAACAAACAAAAAATCATCTAAATAGTGCACCGCACCATCCAGCCCAGATCGGATGCCAAGTACCCAGTGGAGAAATGTAGAGAATGATTCAAAGTAGGAACAAGACAACGAACACCCCATTGGGAGACACATGTCAAAAAAGTATTGATCCTCAAAATAAAACCCCAATGAGTTGAAAGCCTCCGGGGAGACGGGCAAGAGGCGAAACGCGGATTTTATGTCAGCCTTTGCCAACAAGGCCCCCGGGCCAAACCGCCTGATCTTACCAATCGCTTCTTCGAATGTGGCATACGACACTGAGCATAGGCTCTCGTCAATCTCATCGTTCAAGGAGTCACCTTTTGGAAAGGATAGATGGTGTATAATACGAAATTCATTGGGTTCCCGTTTGGGCACTACCCCCAATGGGGAAATCCGAAAATTATGGAAGGGGGGGGGGTGCTCCAAAGGGCCAGCAATTCTACCTTCCTTTAGTTCTTTACATAACTTATCCCTTACCACCTGGGGAAATTGATCTACAGATTTCAAATTACCCACCAATTTACACCCCTCCCCCGAAAAGGAAGGCAACGGGAAACCCTGATCAAAACCATTACTGAGCAAACAAGCCTTCTCCCTGTTTGGGTAGATGTCCAGCCACGGGCGCATTTTTTCCAGCCTCACTGGCGTGCAGGCTTTTGGGAAAAATATGCTGGACCGGGCTAGCTCCTGTCACTGCATTCCGCTCAAAACATTTTGCCGCTGGGTGCGTCCCCGCACAAATGGAACATTCGTGTCTGTATTTACAAGAATTATTCCAGCGGCATTGGCTGTCATTAAATGCAAAACAGCAGCCTTTCCTAAAGGCCGCTGTGGACACTGTCGCAGTGGGTTGTCTAGGCGCTACCTGCTTCTGTGGCACAATCAAATTGAGCCACAAGCCCACATCTTTCATACCCCACCTTAAAGACGGGTGAATGGACAATTTCTGACGAAAGGATTCGTCATAGAAAAACCACCCCAGGCCACCAACATTTTTATAGGCTTTCAAGATGTGATCTAGATGCTGGAAAAGCCCCCCACACCGTTCCGGGTGCTTCTCCGCCAATATGCCAGAATAAATACAAAAGGCTTGAAGCCAATTTTTAAATGACCTAGGGATTGCCCTGCGCCTTTCTTCCTCGCTTCTCTCCTCCCCCCTCCTTTCTGTTCTGACAAATTCTTTATGCGCAGGCAGGAGAGAAAGAATGTCTACATATTCCCCTTTCCAGATCTTATCCTTAACATTTATACTTAAATGGTATCCTAAAGGGGACATTTCACACGGCATGGAATCTTTCATATATATCTCAGGGACCAGTGTCCTTTGCCCAGCTATCTGCAAGAGCTCAGGAGCTGATTTGTCAGACTGCACAGCAGAACCTTTATCTAGCTGAGATAGTAAGCTGACAGGCAGATTAGACAGCACTGGAGTAAGAGATGACACAGAAGGGTTAGCAGAAATAGAAGCAGCAGACACAGCGGGAGCTGACACTTTAGACAGTGATTGTATTATGGAAGACAAAGAGCCTACCAAGCCAGATAGTACATGCAATTGGTTTAACTCACCACCAGTTGGAGCCTGCAATGCCTGCTGCTGAGCCACCTGCTCCAGCAGTGAAGGGGGGTCTTGTACCTGTAGCATCTGCTCACCTGGCGCATGCTGTGGCATTTCTGTGTTCTGAGTGCCTTGCTGACACTCTAAGCGCTGTTGCCCGGGAGACCACTGCGCGCGCTGTCTCCCCCGACTGTCCTGTGCGGCCTGCTGTGGCTGGCCGCGCCGCCCTCCTCTTCCAGCTGGCGACTGCGAACAGGTCCGCCTCTTCTGACCTCCGCGGCGGCCTCATGACGTCACGCTGCCGCCATCTTCCATCGGCATCTCTAGCGGCGCACGGGTGTCTGCAGCCTCTGCGGAAGCCTCTCCTTCCCTCTCCGGTGGTGCGCGTCTCCTCGCTCTTGCAGGTGGAGCTGGTTCAGGAACTCCCTGCACAATGTCAGTGCCATTCCTCCTCTCGCCGCCCGCTACCAAGTCTCCTTCCTCTTGCTCCAGCAGCCGTCCTTCTTCCTCCGGGGCTGACTCCAGGCAGCGTCTAAGCCATGCCTCTCCTCCTGGGCTGCCTGCTTTTTCCAATAGCTGCATTACCAGCGCTTCCATCAAGTAAGATGTTCTGTGTAGGGTGAGAGCTCAAATCTTCCTGCTTGTTCAGCTGAAAAGAGGCAGAACCCTGCACCTGCTGGCCCTTTTATAAGCAATACCAAAATCCAGAAAGTTCCCTGAAACCTGATTGGCTCTTCTTACTTCCCTGTAGGCCGGCCCCCAAAAAAAGGGGGCGGGCCCCTAACCCCACTGTACTATTGCAGCTAAACCTAACTTAATAATCTATCTTTTAAATTTGTGCTAGGGAGGCCGCAATCTCAGGAAAGTGGCCCCATAATGTGACCCCTTTATTCATTCTTACATTGGTCCAATATAATTAATACCAAAATATCAGCTTGGTGGACTCTGTCAACAATCTTTACTTTTTTTTTCTTGAAATGTTCGATGTTCTAACCATAGTAAATATGGCAGGGATCCAACACTTCCGGGAATGTCACATTCCTATTAGTATAGAGCTACCCTGTGTGCTCCCACTGTAAGGCCTCGTACACACGACCGGTTTTCTCGGCAAGAAACAACAAGAAAACTGCTGGCAGAGCTTTCTTGCCGAGAAAAGCGTGCGTGTGTATGAGGCTTTCAGGTTTCTCGTCAAAAAAACTGGCCAGAATCTAGACGAGAAAAATAGAGAACCTGCTCTCTATTTCCTCGTCGGGATTCTTGACGGCCTGTTTCCCCGACGAGAAACCCGAGAGTGTGTACACTTACCTGTCGCCATGGAAACCCGTGCATGCTCGAAATGACTTTGACGCATGCGCGGTAGCTTCCTAGGTATAGGTAGGGTATGGCGGCGACGGCATCGAATGTGACGAGCGCATGCTCATCGTAGTTAATGACTTCACCGCGTTTGTTTCATTCAAAAGAACGGCGGTTCTTTTGAATGGAGTGTGTGTACACTCGGCCGGGACAAGATTCTTGTCAAGAATCTCGTCAGGAAAAACAACGTGTTTTTTCCTGACGAGAATCTCGGCCGTGTGTACTAGGCTTGAGTCTGTCCTAGGAGCTGCCCACAGAAACAAGTTACAGAGAAGCACTTGGAAAAAATATTTTTGTGTTTACAGTGCCTTGAGATTTTATGTGATAGACCAACACAAAGTGGCACATAATTGTGAAGTGGAAGGAAAATGATAAATAGTTTTCCAAATTTTTTACAAATAAATATCTGAAAAGTGTGGCGCGCATTTGTATCTAGTGGAACCAATTGCCTTTAGAAGTCACCTAATTAGTAAATAGAGTCCACCTGTGTGTAATTTAATCTCAGTATAAATACAGCTGTTCTGTGAAGTCCTCAGAGGTTTGTTAGAGAACCTTAGTGAACAAACAGCATTACAAAGGCCAAAGGAACACACCAGACAGGTCAGGGATAAAGTTATGGAGAAGTTTGACCACTTAAATACAGGGCACTTATACCCCCTTCCTGCCCAGGCAAATTGTCAACTTTCAGCAACACCATATCCAAACAAAATTTTTATCATTTTTATTTCCCACAGATAGAACTAGATCTTTTGGTGGTATTTGATCACCACTGGGTTTTTTATTTTTTGCTAAACAAATAAAAAAAGACAGAAAATTTAGAAAAAAAAAAGTTTTTCTTCATTTCTGTTATAAAATTGGTTGCACTGACGGGCACTTATAAGGGCGCCACTGATGAGGTGGCACTGATGGGCACTGATGATGAGTCACTATAATGCAGCACTGATGGGCAGTGGGCACTGATAGGCGGCACTGATATGCAGCACTGATGGGCACTGATAGGCGGCACTGATGGCCACTCATAAGTGGCACTGATGGGCACTGATTGGTGGCACTGATAGTCCGCACTGATGGGCACTTATAGGTGGCACAGATGGGCACTGATAGGCGGCACTGAGGGACAATGATAGGCAGCACTGATGAGGCACTGACAGGCATTACTTATGGGCACTGATTGGCATCTCTTATGGGCAGGGATGGGCATCCCTGGTGGGTCTTCACTGATAATCAATGCGCTGATTATCAGCGCAGACCCCCCCCCCCTGTCAGGAGAGCTCTCATCTACCCGCACCTTGTCAGCGCGAATAGAGGAAAAGCCGATAAACCTCACTTCCTGGTTACGATGTGAACAGCTGTGATTGGACACAGCTGATCACATGGTAAAGAGCCTATGTCATAGGCTCTTTACCAAGATCGGAGATGCGGTGTGTCAGAGCGACACACTGCACCACCGATCGCCATACTGCACGCCCGCATAGGAGCAGCTTATCCTGCTGGACGTTATATGACGCCCAGTCAGGATAACTTAACCACTTTGTGGCCGTCATTCTGCTATATGATGGGCGAGAAGTGGTTAAAGCAGGGTTAGTTTAAATGCACTGCATTTTGTGAACTGTTTCTGGGGTGTAAATATTGACAAACCACAGCAGTTCACATGAACGGACTATGATTGTGATGCGGTGCAGAAAACGCACAGGAATCACTGCAAATCCCACCCCACACTACATCAGTGTAAACCAGGGCTCCACGTTACATTAGCTGCTTGTGTATAGGTATGTAAACTTTTTTCCCCCACACTCACTAACCACTGTATTAGTTACATATGTTCAAATGCTTGGTAACACAAATTGCTAATCAGCCAATCACATGGCAGCAACTCAATGCATTTAAGCATCTAGACATGGTGAAGAAGACTTGCTGAAGTTCAAACATTTTGATGATAGGGTCAAAATTTGGCATAAACATCATGAAAGCATGGATCCATCCTGCCTTGTATCAACGGTTCAGGCTGCTGGTGGTGTAATGCAGTGGTCATCATCCCTGTCCTCAGGGCCCACTAACAGGCCAGGTTTTATGTATTACCCTGGGGGAGATGCAGACTAGAATACTGCAATCACTGAGCAGCAAATGATATCACCTGTCATGTATTTCAGTTATTTGCAAACCTAGCCCGTTAGTGGGCCCTGAGGACAGGGTTGATGACCAGTGGTGTAATGGTGTGGGAGATATTTTCTTGGCACACTTTGGGCCTCTTAGTACCAATTTAGCATTGCTTAAATGCCACGGCCTACCTCAGTATTGTTGCTGACCATGTCCATCCCTTTATGACTACAGTGTACCCATCTTCTGATGGCTCCTTCCGGCAGGATAATGCATCATGTCACAAAGCTCAAATCATCTCACCACTGGACAATGAGGTCACTGTACTCCAATGGCCTCCACACTCACCATATCTCATCCAATAGAGCACTTTTTGGATGTGGTGGAAGGGGAGATTGGCATCATGGATGTGCAGCCGATAGCATCACGCAGTTGCTGCAGATTTATCATGTCACTATGGAGCAAAATCTCTGAGGAATGTTTCCAACACCTTGTTGAATCTAT
Source organism: Rana muscosa (assembly GCA_029206835.1). Taxonomy (NCBI): domain Eukaryota; kingdom Metazoa; phylum Chordata; class Amphibia; order Anura; family Ranidae; genus Rana; species Rana muscosa. The sequence continues at coordinate 1,144,976,555 of CM055116.1, read as the reverse complement.
GCCACGAAGAATGAAGGCAAAAGGGGTTCCAACCCGTTACTAGCAAGGCCGGTGAGTTGTGTTGTGTATATGTATATGTGTGTATTTAAAGCCCCCAGCCCCACATCTCATTTGGCTCCGCTAGCTCAAGTGGATTCTACAAATCTGCCACAGACTATTAATCGTTACACTCTAATTGATGATAAAGCATTTAAAATGTTTCCTATATTGTATCAACAGTAGTCATATAAAGTCTTCGGAGGATGAATAGCAGCCCTGTAGTAGTAAAAAAGCCAGACGGCTTTGCAAGTTTCGGGATGAGTGGCTTGAAAATGCTGATTTTAAAACCTGGCTTGTAAGGGGAAAAGGTGATGATACTTTTGGAAGATGCAGAGTGTGTGGCCTTAAAGCTGTTAAAGCTCACCAAAATTCAGACTGTCACAAGCAAGCTATGCATGCTCAGGAAACATCAGGTACTCTGCAAAAGTTTTTTGTCAAAGTCAACACAGAGGAAGAAGACAAAGTCCTTGCTGCTAAATCAGCCTTGTCTATCATGGGGTTACATATCACCACAGCTATTTGTCTCAGGTGTGAAAATTATTAGATTTTTATAACGCTACCTTTTCCTAGTAGTAGTAGTAGTTTAGTCTACTTCACATAAATTGCATTCTTCCATCAATATAGTTAATGTATTTTTACTAATTTTTTTTTACTAATTATTTATGGCATGTATTTGAATAAAATACAATTATTACAATGTTTGCCCCCGAAAAAGAAGTAATAAACTTTAAAAATGGTGCACGTTTAGGAGATATTCATTATTTTAAGCTTACCTGTAGGTAAAAAATTGAATTGTTCGTGCCATGATGGTGCCAGTCAGTGCCCATTTGTGGGCACTGATTGGCATATGTTATGCATATATTTGTACATGTGGATGGCCATGGGGGACTTACCTGGCCATCTACATGTTGGGTGCTTTCCTGGTGGTCCTGGGCAGCATCCTGGTGGTCCAGTGTAAGCATCCGAGCGGGGGCTGCGCTGATAAACAATCAGCGCGAACCCCCCCTGTCAGAAGAGCCGCCGATCGGCTCTTCCTGTTTACATCGTGATTGGACACGGCTGATCATGTGGTAAAGAGCCTCCGCTGGAGGCTCTTTACCGAGATCGGTGTTGCCACACCGCACCACCGATCGCCGCAATGCGCGCCCCCCACGGCGGCTGTTATCCTGCCGGACGTCATACGACGCCCAGTGAGGATAACTGAACCACTTCCCGGACGTCAATCTGCTATTGACCGGGCGGGAAGTGGTTAAAGTGCAGTGTTAATTTAGTCGACTAAAACGACTAAAACATTTTAGTCGACTAAATGAATACTATTTTAGTCGACTAAAATACGACTAAAATGATTAAGATGACTAAAATACGACTAAAACAGCATTTTAGTCAAAAGACTAAAATGGGACTAAAACTAAATTGCCATTTTAGTCAAAAGACTAAGACTAAAACTAAATAAAAATTTGACTTCAAAATGTTCATACCTCAATGCCATAAATAATAACATATTAGATTTTTCACTCCAGCAGTATATAATGAGTTTGGAAAATGTAGAGAAAAGTTAACTAATGCATTACAATTTAATTACACCCATTAGATGTTAGACGACTAAAATTAGTTTATCTACTGGAGATTTAGTCGACTAAATATGACTAAAACAATTGCAGAAGACTAAAATGGGACTAAAATGCCATTTTAGTCCTAAGACTAAAACTAAATCGAAATTTTCTGCCAAAATTAACACTGTTAAAGTAAAACAATAAAAGTGGAATATTCCTTTAAATTTCGTACCTGGGGGTGTCTATAGTATGCCTGTAAAGTGGCGCATTTTTCCCGTGTTTAGAACAGTCCCTGCACAAAATGAAATTTTTTAAAGAAAAAAAAGTCATTTAAAACTACTCATGGCTTTAATGAACTGTCGGGTCCCGGTGAACTGTCGGGTCCCCCCCCCCGCTAGTCCATTACCAGCCCCTTTGGGCCTGGTATGAATATTAAGGGGAACCCCGAAGCAAAATTTAAAAAAAAAATGCGTGGGGATCCCCTCACATTCCATACCTGGCCCTTCAGGTCTGGTATGGATTTTAAGGGGAACCCCGCGTCCAAAAAAAAAAAAAAGGCATGGGGGTCCCCCTAAAAATCCATACCAGACCCTTATCCAAGCACGCAACCTGTCAGGCCACAGGAAAAGAGGGGGGGGATGAGAGAGCGCCCCCCCTCCTGAAACCGTACTAGGTCACATGCCCTCAACATGGGGAGGATGTCCCTATGTTGATGGGGACAAGGGCCTCACCCGTTCATGTCACTGGATAACCCTGCAGCGTTTCCCCGTTGCGTAAGAGGGGGGCACGTCACGGGTGGCCCCGCCCTCAGCTATTTAAGATCTGTCACGGTGGGTCTAGCGTCATTCGGCGGGCGCCTCCCATGGAGGCGGGTCGTGGCGGCGTGTAAAGGACTTCCAAGCTGTGTCTGTTTTTTTTTTTTTTACCATTTTTGACACTTTTTGTGTGAAATGGTAGGCCCCGTTACCAATTCACATGGGGGGGCTGGGATCTGGGGGTCCCCTTTGTTAAAGGGGGCTTCCAGATTCCGATAAGCCCCCCGCCCGCAGACCCCCACAACCACCGGGTAAGGGTTGTGGGGATGAGGCCCTTGTCCCCATCAACATGGGGACATCCTCCCCATGTTGAGGGCATGTGGCCTGGTTTGGTTCAGGAGGGGGGGCGCTCTCTCATCCCCCCTCTTTTCCTGCGGCCTGCCAGGTTGCGTGCTCGGATAAGGGTCTGGTATGGATTTTTAGGGGAACCCCACGCCATTTTTATTCCATTTTGGCGCAGGGTTCCCTTTAATATCCATACCAGACCTGAAGGGCCTTGTATGGAATTTGGGGGGACCCCCACGCATTTTTTTGTTTTTACATTTTTGGTTCGGGGTTCCCTTTAATATTCATACCAGACACAAAGGGCCTGGTAATGGACTGGGGGGGAACCTATGCCGTTTTTTTCAATGACTTTTATCTGTATTGCCGTGACCCGACAATTCATTATAGCCGCGAGTAGTTTTAAATTACTTTTTTTCCTTTAGAAATGTCACTTTGTGCAGGGACTGTTCTAAACACGGGGAAAAATGTGCCACTTTACAGGCATACTATAGACACCCCCCAGGTACGTAATTTAAGGGAATTTTTCACTTTAAGCATTATTAAAATCACTGCTCCCGAAAAACGTCTGTTTTTAAAACTTTTTTTTGCATTGATACATGTCCCCTGGGGCAGGACCCAGGTCCCCAAACACTTTTTATGACAATACCATGCATATTAACCTTTAAAATTAGCACTTTTGATTTCTCCCATATACTTTTAAATGGTGTTCCGCGGCTTTCGAATTTGCCGCGAACACCCCAAATTGTTCGCTATTCGTCAAACAGGCGAACACCTCGAACATCGCGCTCATCCCTATTCAGGAGTTTAATGACACTTTTATAGTAACATTATAAGGTATGTTTGCCCCCCTTTTAATAGTAACATTATGAAGTATTTACTCAGAATATAAAGGTATTATGATCCTTAAATTTTTTGGATTATACTATAACATATACTTGCTTTATTTTTATATAATATATATCTATCTATCTATCTATCTATCTATCTATCTATCTATCTATCTATCTATCTATCTATCTATCTATCTATCTATCTATCTATCTATCTATCTATCTATCTATCCATCTATCTATTAGGATTGTGGGAATAAACAAAATGTGGAAGAACAAAATGTGAAGCTATTGTCCAAAATGTTTTATCCCCTTCTTCAGTTGAAGCCGTAGTAAAGGAGATTCAAGGTGGAAAACCTTTTTCAATTTCGCTTGACGCTTCCAACAAAAGTAACTCAAAATATTTTCCACTTGCGGTGACCTATTTCACCAAGGATAAGAAAGTTCAGAGGAAAATTCTGGATTTTTATGAGGATGCTGATGAAACCTCTTATGCAATGTCCGGGCCTATACGTCCGGTTCTGAGCTCATTTGATCTGGACCTCAAGCAAATAATTTCTTATGGTGCAGATAACGCATCTGTCAACTATGGTGTCCATCATTCTGTCTATACCAACTCGGGGTCGGAATATTTTTTCCTTTTAGCTGCAGGTTGCAACTGCCATCTGTAACACTGCAAAACAAGGCTGTAAAAAGTCGATGTATGATGTGGACGCATTCGTAATTTAAAGTCTACAATTAATTTTCCTGCAGCGCTAAGCATGTTAAAGAACTCAGTCATGCTTTGCGTTTCTTGATATGGGTTATCATAAACTTTTACGACATGTACCAACACGATGACTATTGTTATTTACAGCTTTGGATCAGTTGTTGAAGAATTGGCCTACTGTGAACATATACTTTATTCAAAAGGGAGAAGAGAACTGTCCACTTCTCATTTTGGAATTTTATTAGGTCTCAGGAACATGGTCTTAATTCAGATACAGATCTCACACTGTACGATTGTTACCTTTTTTTTTGTACACAATTTTATAAATATATTTCAACCTGCCATCTTAAAATTGGAGAGTGACACAATGCAGTCAACTGAGATCTTTCATATTCTTGAGGAAGTTCTTAACATCCTCAAGTTGCGAATAACAGAGGATTTTTTAGGCTTCAAAGTAAACCAGTCATTGAAGAATCTTCTACCAAATTCACAGGAGGCATTCAAGAAAAACGCTTTAGAAGTTTATAATGCATGTGTACAATATTTGGAGAAGAGATTTAATTTCGGATCAGATTCCTATTTAAAGAAACTTGCCATTCTGAGTCTTAAACCTAAATAAACTAACATTTGATAGTTTATGTGACATTAAGAAAATGTTCAACATAGATGATGATGGTGATGAGCTCTTCAGTGAGTTCACAATTCTTAGCAAAGTTCTTCACACATTGGATCCTGATGGAGAACATTCAGTGGACCAAAGATGGGTAGAATTCTTTGAGAATTTTTTTTGCCCCAAATCTTCTAAAAATAGTGGAATGCGTTTTAGCAATTCCTGTAAGCAATGCATTTGTGGAGCGGGTCTTTAGCGTTATGCAAAACCTTTGGAGTGATGAAAGAAATCGAATGTCCTCCAATCTGGTAAAAGCAGAAATCTGCATAAAATTCAACTCCAAAATGGCTTGTATGGAAATATGACTTTATAGTAAATAACAAACCACTACTAAATACTGCAAAGTCTAATTCAAAGTTCATATAGAAAAAATAAACAACGTGTAGTTATTTTTAGTTTGATTTTAATATGAACTGTTTGCATTGTTTGATGTGCACTGTGTTTCTTTCTAGATCTCAAAAAAAAAAATCTTAAAGCAATGTCTTATTTAGTTTGGGTTCTGAAAATCAGTATTTTATTTATTAACATAGGATGAGTTGTCATTTGTTATTTCTCTTTAACCGTTTGCCGACCAGCGGACGACGATATACGTCGACAGCATGGCACGGACAGGCAGAAGGACGTATATATACACGCCCCCTTTAAGATCGCGGCATTGTGGACGCGCGCCCGCCGCGAGCTCTGTGACTCCGACCGCGGGTCCCGCAGACTCGATGTCCGTGGTGAGCAAGAAGGGGGAAATGCTTATGTAAACAAGCATTTCCACATTCTTTCTAGTGACAGGACAGTGTACACAGCTTCCGGTAATCGGAAGCTGTGATCACTGTCGTGTCACACATAGCCCATCCCCCTTACAGTAAGAATCACTTCCTAGGGCACACTTAACCCCTACAGCGCCACCTAGAGGTTAACCCCTTCACTGCCAGTGTCATTTTCACAGTAATCTGTGCATTTTTATAGCACTGATCGCTGTAAAAATGACAATGTTCCCAAAAATGTGTCAAAAGTGTCCGATGTGTCCGCCATAATGTCGCAGTCATGATAAAAAAAAATCACTGTTTGCCGCCATTACTAGTAAAAAAATTTTTTTATAAAAATGCCATAAAACTATCCCCTATTTTGTAGACGCTATAACTTTTGCGCAAACCAAACAATAAACGCTTGTTTTTTTTTACCAAAAATATGTAGAAGAATACGTATCAGCCTAAACTGAGGAAAAAAACATTTTTTTATATATTTTTTGGGGATATTTATTATAGCAAAAAGTAAAAAAATAATGCATTTTTTTTTCAAAATTGTCGCTCTATTTTTGTTTATAGCGCAAAAAATAAAAACCGCAGAGGTGATCAAATACCACCAAAATAAATCTCTATTTGTGGGGAAAAAAAGGACGTAAATTTTGTTTGGGAGCCACGTCGCACGGCCACGCAATTGTCAGTTAAAGCGACGCAGTGCCGAATCGTAAAAAAGTGGCCTGGTCTTTGACCAGCAAAATGGTCCGGGGCTTAAGTGGTTAAATAGCACTTTATTTGGGGTTTATTCGTTATTTTATATTTGAAAAGCACTTTATTTGGGGTTTATTAGTTATTACTACTGGATGTATTTTTTTTGGATTGGTCATTGTTATGTATCAGGTGCACTTTGTTTCCTAAAAGTTAAATAAAAAATTAGTTTATGTACCCAAACTGGGTCATTATGTCTGGACAGTGCTGATTGGCCCTGTGCCGATCACATGCACACTCCCAAGAAAAAACTCTCTAGCAATACACACCAAACTGAGCATGTGTAGAGTGCCTCCAAGGCTCTGTAGATTGATTGGGGACAGTAAAAATAGGGGAGGATCAGAGAACACAGGATCAAACAGCCTTTTTACACAATGTGGAGAATTAACCACTTAGGTTTCACAGTGAGAATAACAAGCATACTTTGCTGCATATTCAGACTGATTTTACTGTTGTGAGTTTAGTAACACTTTAAGTGCATTGTATACTCTTACACCAACAAAAACACTCAAACTTTGCAGGGGCAACAACAATGTGGACCCAGCTGGATTGAACTGGCATCCAAGGTAGCATTTAAGAGCCTTATATTATACACTTGGATGCAGTGGCAGCTGGTGCTCAGTATTTTGGAGGGGGGGCGGTAAAACAAACCTCCACCCCTCACTCGCACCGCCGCCACCAACCAAAGTTGCAACACTCCCACCAGGCCTCTCCTCTTCTCTCTAAGCTTCTCTCTAAGCCCGCCGCCTTCTATACATAGAAATCCCCATCAGACATGTCTCCCCCCCCCCCCATTTGTGCGATGTATGCTGCGATCACAGGCGCTCTACCTCATCCGATCCCCAGGGAAGTCCCAGCGCACCGCAAACCGCCGCCATCGCACACCGCTGCCGAGCTTGCCCCCATCGTTCTTGCTCTACTCATAGCCATCCTCATCTCCCCGGTCTGCTCTAAGACTTCCAGTCAATCGGGTCTCAGGTGCTGCTTCCTGATTGGTCGGCAGAAGAAACAGGATGACAGTAGTGGATATCAAACCGCTTTTGTCACACAACAGAATGGGCTCAGGGCGCAGTGCTCTGCGCCCCGAGCCCAGCTATTTTGGAAGCCAATTAGAGCCTCCGGTTCTAACCACGTGCTTAAAAAAAATGGATGGGCCACCCCTGTTTTGATGTATAAATAGTGGCCCCAGCAAGGTCATGCAATATATTGGCTATAGAGATCCAGCCTTTCTGATATAACAGATTGAGGTGCTCCATAATAACATATGGATGAGAAATGGAAGTACTGAGCAGGCAGGCAGTATGCAGGAATCTCCCTATCAATTCTTACTGTAGTTTACTTTTAACAATACCCCTTTCATATACTGTTGGCAGCTAAAATGCATTATATGTTTTCTGGACAATTGCCATGAACTTTTGGAAAGTCAAAGTAGACAGCACTTATCAAACTGACTTTTTTGCACAACACACATTTGCAGAATAAACAATCTTACAAAGAAAGTTGCAAGAGTCTGTTTGGGGAGTGTTTAAGTGTCATAACTTTTACTATTACACAATACCTACTGTATAATGCATATGCTTAGTCAGGGATTTCTGCTTTCACATTTTACTACACTCCCACAATAATCATATACTACCAGAACAATTTATATGATAATTGGATACTGGTGGTTGGGCCTACAGGCATCATAAAGAAAGAGGCTTGGGATCTGTTATCCTGTGGGAATGACTTTCCAGTAATGACAGACTACATCTCCCAGTCCCAACAAGTATTTGCAGTCACTGAAGCACACACACTGTGGGGAGCAAATGGTATCACTGCACAGGCACTTTATTAGCCATAAAACATGACTAACCACAGGAAATCTGTTTAGGGAAATTTTGTACCTTTGATCATAGTTTTTATTACGCCACGCTTACAACCCTAAAAAATGTATTTACCGTAACAATTTGGCCTTGTGTTTGCTTTTCACATCACAATCCTTGTTTTTCCAGGGAAAGTAAAAATTCCCTGTTTATTTGCAGACAGGGCACCCAGTCATGGAGACAGGACCTGATTTACTAAAGTATGAAGTGGGGTAAAGCTGAGCCAGATATAGTAAAGGGTAAAGTGATGGAATGGACTCATGACATCTGATCAACTGCAGGGGAATAAAAAAAAAATGTCAATTTTTTTTCAGTCAAGACACCCTTTAACCACTTCAATACCAGGCACTTTCACCCCCTTCCTTCCCAGACCAATTTTCAGCTTTCAGCGCTGTCGCACTTTGAATGAGAAGTGCGCGTTCGTGCAACACTGGACCCAAATGACATTTTTATAATTTTTTCAACACAAATAGAGCTTTCTTTTGGTGGTATTTAATCACCACTGTGGTTTTTATTTTTAATGCTACAAATTAACAAAGAGCAAACATTTTTTTTTTTAAATGCATTTTTCTTGGTTTCTGTTATAACATTTTGCAAATAAGTAATTTCTCTTCATAAATTTTGACCAAAAATTATACTTCTACATTACTTTGGTAATAATAACCCAAATCAGGGTTTATTTGGTGTTGGCAGCGATGGGGACAGACAGATGTTTTGTGTACTGTGACAGATGTGATGGGGACAGACAGATGTTTTGTGCACTGTACAGATGTTTTATGGGGACACTGACATGTGTATGGGGACAGGGGTATTAGTGGTGCTCGGTGTACTATTTGTGGGGGGTCTGTGACAGCTCTCTGTATAAAATCATCCTCACACAGAGAGCTGTCACATAGCTGCAGATTCCCCCTCTCCCCCCCGGCTGTGATTGGACACAGCCGTCATGTGATCGGGAGGGCCAATCACAGCGCCCATATCCCGATCTCTGCTCGACTGGATCCTGTGATCATGACAGGTGACTAAAAAGTGGCACGCTTGTGTAATTGTCCACGTACAAGTAGTACCCCTTTCAGAATAAGGATGACACCAAGTCCCAAACAATCTTGCCAGTGCTTCCTATGTAGTCTGGGCAGTTCTCGGACTCCACGTGACTATCTCTTCCCTCGTAAACCATAAAACTATATGTATAGCCTGTCACAGAGCTTAAACAACTTGACCCCATATCTGGCACGCTTGCTGGGAACATACTGTTTGAAAGACAAGTGGCCAGAAAATGTAATCAGGGACTCATCAATGCACACAAGTTGATCGGGAATAAACAAGGCTGCAAACTGTTGGTTAAAGTGGTTTACGAGAGGCTGAATCTTGTAGAGCCGATCGTATCCAGGGTCACCCCGAAGACGACAGAATTCATTGTCATTAAAATGCATGAACCGCAAGATCTACTCGTATCTAGCCCTGGTCATGGAAGCAGAGAACACGGGCATATGGTGAATTGGGTCAGTGGACCAATATGACCGCAACTCACTTTTTTTAGTTATTCCCATGAAGAGGGATAGACCCAGAAAGGTCTTAAATTCGGAAACCATAATAGGTTTCCAATTTCTGGCAAGGGTCAACTGGGGATTAGCAGCGATCAGCATACAAATTGCTTTGGTCCACAATAGATCTATAGAGATCTTTCGTGAAAAACAGTGAATAAAAATCAAGTGACATAAAATCAACTGTTTCCACCTGAATTCCAGGTTGGCCAGTGAATGGGTAAGTACGGGTGCTGCAGAAGTGGTGGGCTTCGACTCAGGGTTGACATATTTTACAGGAAGGGCACTATGGGCCTGTCTTTGTCTTCTTGGTGGCTAGCCACCACACCAGCTTGAACTGCACTTATGGGACTCGCCACGTCACCATGTGATACTGCAGTTCTGAATGTACGACCAGGGTATACTAGGCCGCTGGTGCTTGCCAGTTTACCAGAAGGATGAGCGGCACTAGTACTGGCTCTCTGCTCCATACGAGAGCCCTGTGGTTCTTGCACCTCCAAGAACGGTGTCGGGTACGCCTGACCTTAGCAGGGACCACTACTCCGTCATCAGAGCTATCTGTCAGGGTGCCGCTGCTGTCTACTGGTTCGTATACTGAGCCTGAATCTGTCATCTGAGCCATCTGCCAGTGAGGCGGCTTCCCCTTCGCTGTCATCTGTCATGCTTAGCAACATGTAAGCCTCTTCACTCTCTGTTTGGACATTTTGGCCTCTAAATTTATAGGTACAACTAGTGCGACTCACAGGCAAAAGAACACCCGATTGTCAGCGACTGCTTCAATCTCTACCAAAAAAACTGTTCGCGTTTGCAGGGATCAGGCCTGACTCTGCGAACGCTGCAGTTATGTGTGTTATGTTTTGTAAGTGACAGTGATCAATTGATACTGCACTTGGGTGGGCTGGGCGGAGGGGCTAAACGCAGGTGTTAGCAGGTATCTGGGCTGATCCCACTAACGCTGGATTTTTTGGAACCCTAAACTACTGGGGACGCTAATATAGTTCTGATCTAATCAAAGATATTGATCCGTTCAGACACTATACTAGTAAGGGAGGTGTATGGTGCTTGCGTGGGTGTTAGCGCTACTGGCACTAATCTGACGCTGCCTGGGATTGATGCTGACCCTAACTGACCCTAAAACCTAACTGATGTCACCCGCCGGGTGATCAGGGGGTTAAACCTTTATTAGGTAATATACGGTGGGTACCCTGACGCTATAAAAAACGAACAAACTAACCAGCCTCACCCGTGACACTAATACAGTGATCACTGGTGACGGGGTGAAAGGGTTAACTAGGGGGCAATCAGGGGGTTAAAACCTTTTTTAGGTAATATATGGGGGTACCCTGATGCTATAAAAACCTGAAGGTGAAACTAACCAACTAACTCGCTAACTAGCGTCACCCGTGACACTAATACGGCGATCAGAAAATAAATCTACTAGTGACACTGGTGACAGGGGGTGAAAGGGTTAACTGGGGGTTGATCAAGGGGTTAAACCTTTATTAGGGGGTTAATGGGGGGTACCCTAAAGCTACTTGGGCCTACTACTAACTGCCCTAACTCTGATTAGTGTCACAAGTGACACCAGTGCAGTGATCAGTGAAAAATCTGAAAACTGCAAATGGTGACACCGTGACAGGGAGTGAAGGGGTTAATTGGGGGCGATCAATGGCGGTGATCGAGGGGTGAAATGTGTACTGTGTCAGTGTTGTGTTGGTGCAACTCACGTTTGGATGTCCTCTCTCTTCTCGCTCTGGAACCGAAGAGGATTCCACGAGGGGAGGTGACATCACTTCCTCTGCCTGTGTTTACATTACACAGGTAGAGGAGGCATTTCATTAGTCAGAATCGATCAGCAGGTCCAGGCCAGAAATTATTGACCTGGACCTGAAGACTGATCGATTCTGCAAGGACTCTGATCACTGCGGGCACAGTGAGCTTGCGCCCCCTGCCCGTGGGCACAAGCGACGTACGGGTATGTCGTTTTGTGCAGTGGTGCCATCCTGCCGACGTATATCCGGTCGGCAAGTGGTTAAAGTTCATGTGTGTGTAAAGGCAGGTGTCCCAATACTTTTGGTAATATACTGTATCTGTGATAGAAAAAGTCCCCTACTAGTGAAAACATGTTTGCCCTGTATCCCTGTCTGATATTGCTGTGACATCTCTTCTGGGAAAGCAAAACAATGATCAGGGAATTGCAGTGTTCTGTGCTTTTTGTAGCTGAATCTGCTGCCGTATGATAATTTACTGGCATTTAGAAGAATTCAACTCACTGCCACATATTGTTTGCCACATGTACATTCTAGTAAATATACAACGTACTTTGTGTCACAACAAATAAACAAATCTGTCATAATACTTGCCTGTAGCATTAGAGGACAAGTGTTCCACGTAACGTAGTCTCCTACTTCCAGGAGTACATATAATGAACTTATTACAACGATAAAACCCTTTCATGTGTGAAAAGATTTTTTTTTTATTCCTACGGGATTCAAAATATTGGGTGCTATCCGATTCCTAAAGTTGGGAGCTCTTCTAAAAACGATCTCCTGTTTGTCAGGATTCGGAAGGCTATTACACAAAATGGGGTAAGATTTTAAAATCCCCCAAGGTTTATTAAAAATGTGTGCCTTGATAGTGCGGTGTTAAAAAATTTGTAATAAAGGGGCAAATTACTTTTTTGGCCTTACTATGATCCTTCGGTGCTAGTAATGTCTCTCTGTCCAGTTCTGATATCTCCTTGATGATGATATCAAGAGATTCCTCATTATATCCTTTTCCTAAAAATCGATTTTTAATTACTCCTGATTGTATAATATAATCACTATTATCCTTTATAGTTAAGTTTCAAGCCTCGTACACACGACCGAGTTTCTCGTCGTAAAAAACCCGTCAATTTTCTCGACGAGATTCTTGTCAAGCTTGACAAGCTTCTTGTCAAGCTTTCCTTGCATACACACTGTCGGTCACGTCCAGCACGTACGATGGCAGTATAAAGGGCAAGTTCGATTTCAATGGCGCCACCCCTTGGGCTGCTTTTGCTGATCTCGTGTTACCGCGTGTGAAGTAAAAGTTTGGGAAGAGACAATTCGCGCTTTTCAGTCATCGTGCTTTCAGTTCGTTTTAGCGTGACGAATGTGCTATCTCCATTACGAACGCTAGTTTTACCAGAAGGAGCGCTCCCGTCTCATACTTGATTCTGAGCATGCACAATTTTTTAAGACTCGGAAAAGCATACACGCGACCGGTTTTCTCGTCGCAAAACAGGCAGACGAGAGACCCGACGAGAAAAACGAGAATCCTGACGAGAAAATAGAGAGCAGGTTCTCTATTTTTCTCGTCGAGATTCCCGGCAATTTTCTCAACGAGAAACCATACACAGCTCTCTCGGCAGTTTTCTTGTCGTTTTTCGATGAGAAACTCGGTCGTGTGTACGAGGCTTTATCCTCATAAATTGTCCATTAGGTATATTTTGTAACCATTTAGGGTGATGGCAACTATTAAGGGGGAGGTAACTGTTCCTGTCATATGTCTTAAAAAGGATTTAGTGAATATTTCCCCATTTCTGACAGAGATATTTAAATTTGAGGAAATGTATTTCCCCTTTTACTAAATTATTTTTAATTTTTATATGTTCATTTTGATTCCATACGGTCATAAATTCTTCTAATGACTTTTCATCACTCTTCCATAAAAACAAGATGTCATCAATATAGGGTTTATAAAAAATTAGATTGGTCCACCGTTTACCAAAAATAATCTCTAACTCCCATCTGGACATAAAAAGATTGGCTAGACTGGGGGAAAACTTTACCACCATGACAACACCCCTTATTTGTAGTAAAAAATGATTGGAGAGGTTGCAACAGTGTCAGGGAAGTGTCCAAAATGGAAATTAAATAGTTACATGAACTTAAAACTTTTGCACCTTTCGGTCTTAACCTTGACTCGGATGTCAGTTGTTTTTTGGACACCAATTAACGTTTATGACCAGGTGTGTATATATATATATGATTTTTTTTCTACACCTGCTGTTCCTTGTAATTAGAATTGTATATATTTTATTTGGATTTGTGGATATTTTATTTATCCTCCTAGGGCTGTGTGTGTATTTTTTATATATATATATATATGTGTGTGTGTGTGTGTGTAATACGTTTTTAAATTTTATTTTATGTTGAAATATTTATTTTGTACTATGTATCCCACCCAGACTTCAATCAGACTTTTTGGTCACATAGGGAATTATTTGTGATACTTATTGGAATTACATCCATATTTAAAAAAAAAAAAAAAAAAATTATATATATATATATATATATATATATATATATATATATATATATATATATATATATATATGTAGTGCCCCTCCCAAATAGTTGGGATGCTATGTTAAATTTATGGGATAGTCTGAGTCAGTAGTTGGGTTCAGACCAGCTGATTGTTCTAAATTTTGCTTCTGCTCTGGGTGTGATACTGCCTGGCATTTTTGTGTTCCCTGTTCGCCTGTAGGTGGCATTGCCACCACCGGCCCAGGTTGAAATACAGGGGTATCACACCACATTGGGTGTCCTTTCTCGGCAGCCGTGCGGTGGTCGTGGTTAGCCTGCTGTGCATGCTGGGAAGGGGTACATAAGGGGCAGACGCCATTGATCCGTGGTTGGTGTGTGCGTGCCTCGTGGCCCTCATGGCACGGGGTGCGTGTGTGTTCCAGCCCCGGGCACCTTCAGTCCGAGGCAGCATCGTTGCCTGGTAGGCCCAGCTCCGCTGGCTGGGGCCTACACCTTTTGTAGAGGATCCCATGCTACCCATTTTCGGGAAGTCTACTCTTGAGGAGGGAAAGCCGGGGGAGGACCTTCCCCAGAGGAGACTGGCGATGGTACTGCTGTCTCGGGAGAGGCGTGGCAACCTACTCAAGGAGGGATCCAAGAACTTAAAGGCCTTGCAATACGCCAATCTGGCATAGAAGCTCTCTTATTGCTTGGTTAGGAGGTTCGGGACTTTGATAATCCTGTGGCAGAGGATTCCTGAACGCATCCTCAGATTCACCTCAGGGTCTGTGACAGAGACCGTTAGATATAGATCCGTGCGTCATTCCGGCTGCTAGGACCAGAAAACTGAACTATCCGGGTGAGCAATACCTACTCAGGCTTGAGTGGCGACGTTTACAAGACTTTGTGTGACTTTAGTGTTGCGTGCCTGAACCTTCCCCTATACTTCTCTCGTTTCCTACTTTCTCCTCAAGTTTCCACTGCAAAAGGAAAATAAAGCCTTACTGTTTAGGTTTTACATTTGTGTGGACATTGGTTTTTCTAAAAACTTTATATACCCTGACAACGGAAGCCTTGGAGGTAGTTTGCATGACCCAAAACAAAACCAGCCACTCCCTTAAATGGGGGTAAGTGCTACATATGTATATATATATATATGTATGTGTAGCGGGGTCTCCTTTAAGACTCCCAGGACTGCATTTCCCAGAGTCCCGTTCGGCACCCAGGGTGCAATGTTGCCACCGCAGAGACTTGTGGGAGGGAGATAAAAGGAGGAGGCGTGGAGAGCTAGGCCTCTTTTGGACACCGTGCGGCTGCTAACTGGTCTTCCTGTGCGGATCTGCTGGAGTGCAGGGCCTGAAGCCTGGGGCCTTGCGCAACTTCCGAAGAGCCTTCCACCCCACTGCATATCTTGGTTGGCATCTGACTTTGTTTGCTGCGGACATCAGTTGGATCGGGGACCCGATCGTTGCAGACGCTGTATGCGGAGACACAGCAGGTGGAAGTCCCGGACTGGGATCGCGTCCGGAGTGGTGAGCGAGCACCTGCTCAATTCAATAGGCTGTACTGTGTTTAGGCCTATGGACTGCCTTGGCCCACCGATCATTTGTTTGCTGTTCCGCTGGAGACCGGTAGCAGGACAGAGTTAAAGGGTCTCCAGCATAGAGTTCCTTGTGGTTACCTACTTTGTGGATTACAAAACTGTTCCTGAACGTGCACCACCATTTCAAGTTTGCATGCGAAGAAATCCTAATTCAAAAGACTGAGTTAAATTCTGTGTCAGGCCTGACCAGGGAGGGGAGATAGAATATTGTTTAGTGCGCCACAGGGCGCGTAGATACTAATAGCCACGCGTGGTGGATTACCGCGCTGTGCTATTAGTGTATGCTATATCTATTGCTGCAGGGTTCTGTAAGCAAGTTACCTGTTATGTTTTAATCTGTGCCTTTTAAACTAAAGTAAAACCGTTATACTTTGCCACTTGTTATCACTGTGTTATCATTGCACATAGTGCTTATATCTCCAGAGAAGTTGGGGTGTGTGTATAATCAGGTATAGATTGTAATAGATACCATCCCTAGACTAACTGTGCCATAAGAGACTAGACAAGATTGCCGGGGGTTGGTGGAGCTTTACTCAGGGCCCGAAATCAAACCAGTGGCTCTCTTAACTGGGGGTAGCGCTACATATATATATTTGATTTCCCTATCTGATTATTCATTTAGAAGTATGAGGTGTATATCATTGTTGGGAATTTTTATATATATAACCTGGTGGTTTGACACTGGTCCCCAGTGTCTGGAGTAAATCATGCCCTCAACGGCTGACATAATCCAATCCAGAGACCAACTAACAATCGTACAAAAATAAAACTTTTAGAAAAACTACACAACTAAAACATTGTGTCTGAGCCCTGTAATAAAAAGGGAATACAGAAATAATAAAACAACAACATTAAACCATACTTCAAATCACATATTCACATTTTACTTTTCCCACCCATCCTGACTAAGAACCACCCCATACTCAGTGGTCTTGATGGGATGCTCTCCTGCAGAGGGAAAGAAAAAGGATTAACACATATAACCCTGACACATGTGTTCTGTTATGGAAATATACGTCTCGCTTAAATGCTTAAAATAAGTGATTAAAAACCTTTTGTCTATATAAAATGAAATCAAACGATAGCGGTGGGAAAAGAGAAAACAATGACATTTATTTATACAGAACTGGTACCACCTAATAGCAAGGTGATACCAATGTTACACGATACATAATAGGAATATTGCTATGACAAACATGATACCAATGTTACATGATAATAGGAACAAGAGAGCAAACGCGAAGTAAGATTAATCTTAAACATGGGAGAGAGAGAGAGAGAGAGAGAGGGAGAGAGAGGGAGAGAGACAGAGAGAGAGAGGCAGAGAGAGAGAGAGAGAGGCAGAGGGAGAAGCAGAGGGAGAGAGGGAGAGAGAGAGAGAGAGAGCTTATTACGTCACCATGTCGTCTGCATCAGATCTTCATTCGCAAGGTGCTTATTATGGCTCTGGCTGACTAATATATACCCCCTCTATGCCTACTCCCCCATCCCCCAGGATGCAAAATCCCGTGGTCTCATTGGTTCAAAGCTGACCACCTGATTGGTTGAAATCTCAAGTCTCTTTACCTAGCCTGCCCACTCTAAAGCTGAAATACTGGTTGCTTTATCATCTCAGTGTAACCAGTTCCCGCATTAGCATGCTAAGGGCCCCTGCTGTGATGGGGTCTGGCTCTTTTGAGACAAAAGATATCCGAGTATCACCTGAAACCTACTTTATATTCTCAGTAGGCAGTAAAAACTGTCCTTTAAGATCATAACTTGGCATTATATCACAAAATATATATATATATTCCTGTAACATTATATACGGTTACACCCATCCCCCTACATATACATCCATTGGGGCATGGTGCTTTATTTAGTATATGACATATTCAAAATATCCACCACAGTTCGTGTGAGGGAAAATAAACTTCTCCTGGAAGAAGTCCCTCTTCTCCAAAGAGTGAGTGCGTGAAAAGTGTTTAACGTTGCGCAACACTGCCACCTGGTGACAGCACCACGGTAACTGCACTCGTGGAACTTTCCTCTCTTCTTTGTCCCTATCTACCCAGAGTCCATGATCTCTTGCAGGAAAGTGAAGAACAACAGGAACAGTCCTTCATTCCTCTGGGCACAAAAGCAACGGGCCCCAGAAAGTTCAGCAACATAACAAGAACGGAGTCTCTTCTCTCCTACAGGTAAAAGCGGGGATGCGGCAGAACAAGTGGCTTCAAGTGTAGATCCATGGTCTCCAGATGATACTCCACATCTTCTCCTTCCTTCCGCCGGATCAACACCTTGTCTGCATGGATGTGCCGTCCCAACATCCACTCTGCCTTGCAGTCTTTAAAACGTTGAGAGGCCTTTGCCAGGTACCTGCGGGCATGGGGAACCTGAAGGTGGGTCCACACAAAGTCATTGTACCAGCGCTCCCGGCACACTTCCACCTCATAGAGCAGTTCCTTCGACAAGTATGGATACTCCCATCCGTACTCTGCAGCAACCTTCTGGCCAAATAGGCGCTGTAGTCTCGCCAAAGGAGGCATGGTAGCTTTGTCCCCTTCACCAGGCAAAACTATCGAGTCCGGGTGGCGAGGGACCTTGACCACATCTGGGCATGGGTGCCCGCAGTAACAGTCTCTTGCCTCCACCCGGGGTGTACTTTCCCCTGTAGACATGGGTGGATCCCTGGTCCTCCGGAATGAAGCGAGAGGTACTTTGTCCCAGCCCTTTTCTGCAAACAGTTCATCTATTGCAACGTCGTCTCCCATGTCCGAGAGCGACTCCAGGTCAGAGGTGTCATACTCCTCCGCAGGCAGGTACCCTGTAGTGGAGACCGAGCTTTCACCTCTTCCCACACACCAAATCTCTCCGCCAGGCTTACCTCGGCCTTTACTTGAACCGGGACGTCCGGAACTCTTGTCGACGGATCCATCCGGGCTGGGCGTAAGCGGGCGAGACGGTCCACCACAACCGCTGGTTGGGGCTACCATACCGGTCTTTCTCTTCGGTGGTGGACGCTGCAAGATCGTGGTGACCGAGTCAGCATCCTCGGGTTTCTCCCGTTGAGTTTTTACGACCTCCGCGGTCGCTGCAGTGTGCGCAGGGATGGCTGTCACAGCAGTGATTCCCCCTCTCTGAGTGGTGTTGCCCGTAGCACGGCCAGGGTAGATGGTTCTCGGCTTCTCAACCGCCGGATCCACTTCGAACAGAAACTCCCCACAGGCCTCACATCGCCCGAATAGCTTCAGCTGGCACACCAGTCCCGAACAGCTCGGACAAATCACACCCAGGGCCTCAACGTTCATGCACGAATACAGGGCGAATCGACCCCTTGGCTTTAGCCGGATCCCCGTATCTATTACCGGAGCAGCAGCAGTCAATGTCGTGTTGGAAGGGTGAACTGGAATCCACGATGTATGTCCGAACATGGCGACCTGTTGCTGATCCATTGCACACTGCAAAGTTTTTGCGCCAACGTCCCACGTGTAGTCCTTCACACGTATTGGACTCCTCCCCTTTGCTCCAGTTTGCGGGCTTTTCTGATTCTGAGTCACGCCCACGAACTAAGCAATGGGGGTGTGCCTGGTGGCGCAGTGCAATAGAAGCCCCCAGGTGTAGTACTTCACACGGCTGAACTTCCCCCTTTTTCCACTCTTCTGTGCGGGCCTTTCCCTTTATTGGGTCATGTCCACGACTTCAAGCAGGGATGCACTTTGGCCAATGAAGGCCTGCCTACTCGTAACTCTTCCAGCAGACACGTTCAATTTCTGCGGTGCACAAACACTATACCGGACCCGAGCCCCCACGTGTAGCGCCCTCCTCACTCCCCTCTTTCTCTTAAGCTCGTCTGTCTCTTGTCTAGGGGTATCTTTCAGAGGGGAAGGGAGCGGGGACACCACGCCTGGCCTTCACCACAGGTGTCAGTGTGATATAAGCAAAGTTCTTTTACCTTTGGGTCAGTGCTGTGCACCTGGAGCCTCCACCGAGAGTTACCTTGAAGAATGTCTGTCAGGAAATGAGCCCCACACCATTAAAGTTCAACAATCCTTTATTCTTCTCGAATGAACACAATCAGTTGAACTCCCTTGGTAGAAACAGAACAGAAAAGGAGGTGTGGATGCGAGTAGGCCCAGACACAATGTGTTCTCCACTTTCCTCCCTGAAAGTGGGCTGCGGTCTTCGAGCGAGGGGGAATTTCCTTCCAGGCGGTCTCCGATGAGAGACTCACCCGTCACTGGCAGTATGCTGCACCAGGTCTTTGAGTGAGGAGCTCCCCCCGGTCCATTACGCCTTCCGGATTCGGGTACCCACTCCCGGGGTTCCCTAGGATCTCCTTCCCTCGCGGAACTCAGTGTTGGGCACTGAGCTCCAGACCTCCATCCGAGAACCTCACCCCAGGCTAAAGGTGCCTGGAATGGAACACGATCTCCGGCTGTCCTCTAGGCCTAGGCCTGCCTAGAGAACCGACACAAACCACCGTCCACAGGCTGAAGGTGCCCGGGACTCGACCCCGTGACAAAGATGGCCGGCCCCTTTATACCCTCTCCCAGCAAGCACGGCGGGTTCCCCGCCCCACCATACCGCTGCCGAGGCACCATACCGCTGCCGAGGGAGGACAAAAAATAGGATTTTTATAACAGCTTACCTGTAAAATCCTTTTCTTAGGAGTACATCACGGGACACAGAGCGACATAGTCATTACTAATGGGTTATATAGATACCGTCAGGTGCTGGCACTGGCAACTTCCAAAACCGGAAGTACCCTCCCCTATATAAGCCCCTCCCATCCGGGAGCACCTCAGTTTTGTAGCAAAGCAATAAGTGTCCCCAAAGAGGGGCGGGAGCTCTGTGTCCCGTGATGTACTCCTAAGAAAAGGATTTTACAGGTAAGCTGTTATAAAAATCCTATTTTCTTTCTCGTACATCACGGGACACAGAGCGACATAGTCATTACTAATGGGATGTCCTAAAGCAATGCCCAATGAGGGGGGGGATACACCATATATAAGCTGAGCGCTATCAGACATGAGGATCTTTTGCGGCCTGCAACACACTGCGCCCAAAGGCGACATCCTCCTGACTTCTAACGTCCACCTGGTAGAACCTAGTAAACGTGTGAACTGAAGACCACGTTGCGGCCTTACAGATTTGAGCCAGGGAGGCCTGGTGATGCACTGCCCATGAAGTTCCAACTGCTCTCGTGGAGTGCGCTCTAACTTTGAACGGAGGCGGTCTCCTTCTCAAGCCATAAGCTTGCATAATGACCTGTCGAATCCACTTGGCTAAAGTAGATTTTGACGCTGCCTGACCCTTTCTGGGGCCTTCCGGCAGAATAAACAAAGTATCCGTTCTGCGAATCTGAGCAGTGGCTTTTAGATAAGCTTTAACTGCTCTTACTACATCCAAAGAATGCAATAACTTTTCCTCTACCGAAGTAGGTTTGGGGAAAAAAGAAGGAAGAACCACATCTTGGTTCAAATGAAACCTCGATACCACCTTAGGAAGAAAGGCTGGATGAGGACGTAACACTACTCTGTCCTTATGGATAACCAGATATGGCTCCCTACAGGACATAGCTGCTAATTCCGATACTCTTTTAGCCGAACAAATGGCTACTAGAAAAATCAATTTCCTGGTGAGAAGCACCAAGGAAATATGCTGTAATGGTTCAAATGGTTGTTTCTGTAGAACCGACAGAACCAAGTTTAGATCCCATGGACATATGGGAATATTAACCGGAGGACTAATACGCATCACTCCTTGTATAAAGGCTTTGACTAGTGAATGCGAAGCCAAGGGCCTTTGAAAAAATATTGACAAGGCCGAAATCTGACCCTTGATAGTACTCAAGGCAAGCTTTCTATCTACAGCCCACTGTAGGAAGTCCAGAATCCTACCTATTACGTACTTATGTGGATGCCATTTCTTGGCCTCACACCACGCGATGTACGCCTTCCAGATTCTATAGTAGATCTGCCTGGATACCGGCTTCCTGGCATTGATCATGGTAGATACCACAGCATTAGAGAGCCCTCTCTTTTTTAGAATGTGGGCTTCAATAGCCAGGCCGTCAAACCTAGGGCTGGTAAGGAAGGGTGGTATATCGGTCCTTGCGAAAGCCGGACGACGTGGGAGAGTCCAAGGACTCCCCACTGAAATTTTACAATCTCCGCGTACCACGCTCTACGGGGCCACGCTGGAGCCACCGGAATCACTGGTTTCTTTTCTACCCTGATTCTGCGGAGTAATCGAGGTAACCATTGTGGCGGTGTGAATGCATATATCAGCTTGAACTGATCCCAAGGGAACACTAGGGCATCCGAGCCGCAAGCTAGGGGATCCCTTGTCCGAGAGACAAACCTGTCCCCCTTTGCGTTGAATCTGGATGCTAGAAGATCTACATCCGATGTTCCCCACCGCTGACATATTGTCCAGAAAACCTCGGGGTGAAGGGACCCTTCCTCTGGGCCTAATTGCTGGCGACTTAGAAAGTCCGCCTTCCAATTCTCCACTCCTGGAATGAATACCGCAGATATGGCTGGGACATATTTTTCTGCCCATTTCAGGATGTAATTTACTTCCCTCTGGGCTGCACGACTCCTGGTGCCCCCCTGATGATTGATATATGCCACTGCTGTGGCATTGTCTGATTGCATTCTGACAGGGGACCCTTGGAGTTTGGATGTCCATGCTACTAGGGCATACCGGGCTGCTCGTATCTCTAAGAGATTGA
Organism: Rana muscosa; assembly: GCA_029206835.1. NCBI lineage: Eukaryota > Metazoa > Chordata > Amphibia > Anura > Ranidae > Rana > Rana muscosa. Next base: position 1,144,954,151 of record CM055116.1, on the reverse strand, counting down.
TGGGCAGGGCCTTTTCTGCATCCGACCATCTGCCCTGGAGAGACTATTGCTCCAGTACTGCTCCCCAGCCTATAAGGCTGGCATCTGTAGTGACCACCTTCCAAGAAATCGGACTGAAGGATTTCCTTTTTTCCAGATTCTGGGGAACCAACCACCAACGGAGGCTCTTGCGAACGGAAGGGGACAAGGACATTGTAAGTCTAGGGCCTGAACTTTTTTGTTCCAGGCTGACAGTATGGCCCCTTGCAAATTCCTTGAATGGAATTGACCGTAGGGTACTGCTTCGAATGATGCCACCATTTTTCCCAGCAGCCTCATATACAGGCGTATGGACGGCTGTCTTTTTTGTACCCACTAAGTGGATCAAATCTTTCAAAGACAACACCTTTCCTCGAGGCAAGAATATTTTTCTCTGGCCTGAATCCAACCTTAGCCCCAAGTATTCCAGACTTTTGACTGGTTTTTAGGGCTGACTTGTCTCGGTTGATAATCCAACCGTGAGATTCCAGATACTTGATCGTCTTGTGAACGACCACGTCTAGTTTTTTCACTGAGTGGTCTATCAGCAACAAGTCATCCAGATATGCCATTATCATTACACCTTGTGTTCTTAGATTGGCCAATAAAGGGCCAGAATTTTTGTAAACACTCGTGGTGCTGTGGCCAAACCGAAGGGTAAGGCTCTGAACTGAAAATGGCGCCCTTCTACTGCAAAGCGTAGAAATTTTTGGTGGACTGGAAAGATGGGAATGTGCAAATAAGCATCTTTGATGTCGATCGTGGCTAACCAATCCTCCCCTTGTAGGGCAGTGGCCACCGATCGGATCGACTCCATCGGAAAGTCCTGATATACAGGAATTTGTATAGCCCTTTTAGAATTAATATGGGCCTCCCGTCCGCGTTTGCTTCGGGACTGTAAAGAGGTTTGAGTAAAACCCGAACCCTCATTCTTCCAGGGGAACCTCCATAATTACTCCTTGGAGCAATAGTTGTTCTAGTGCCAACAGGAGGGACTCTCTCTTCCGGGGATCCCTTGGCACGTTTGACCTCAAAAATGGGAAGGAGGAGAGTCTTTTAACTCCAAACTGTATCCCAAACCTACTGCGGAGAGCACCTATCTGTCTTGATCGTGTCCCGCCAGGTCTCTTGCGAACAACTGGAGTCCTCCCCCCACCCGACTGAGTGGGGGCTTCATGAATTTAACTTTGGGGGAGGTTTTGTACCTCCCCTGACCCAGGGTTTCTCATTACCCTGCTACTGTCCCTGTTTTTTACCCCCGGGATTTGACCGAGGAGGCCGTCGGAACTGTTACACAGCCGATGCCCCAGGGACTGGAGAAGCAGGCCTCTTAAAGAGGGACCTCTAACTCTGCTTTTAACCGGCAAGAGCGTATTTTTACCGCTGGAAATTTTCTGGATATATTTGTCCAGGTTTTCCCTGAATAAGCGTTCACCATGAAATGGGACGCTAACCAGCCATTCTTTACAGGGAGCTTCAGCAGACCAGTTTTTGAGCCATAGGAGCCTACGCATATGTACTATAGACAGCGTAAGGCGGGAGGCCTGATGGACTGAATCCTCTATGGCGTCAACCGCAAAGCCTAAGGCTCTAGGTAGATCAGCTAGGGCAAAGCCTGCTGATCTGTCAAGTCCCTCAAGACCTGTTTCAACTGATCCTTCACTGCTTAGCAGACCCCAATAGCTGCTACTGCTGGTTGTATCACCAAGCAGATTTTCATAAGGACTCCAATCTTTTATCTATTGGGTTCTTGAACATTTGGACATTATCCACTGGACATGTCAGTGATTTATACATACAAGAGATGGCTGCGTCCATTGTAGGGACCTTAAATTTTTTTTTTTTTTTTTTTTTTTGATGAACTTATCCTCCATGGGATAGACCACCGGAAATCTCTTGGGGGAATAAATATTTTCTCAGGACGTTCCCAATCCTGGTAAATGAGCCCTTTCAGTAAAGGGTGAAGTGGAAAAGAACAAACAGTCTGGGGGCTTCTAGCGACCCCAACGAGGATACAGTAGTGGTTGATGGTTCCGCAAGGTGCATTTTTAAATGCTGATCGGACCATGTTAGTCAGAGACTGAACCCATAATCTTTCAGCTTGAGATGCTGAGAAAAGGTTCCCCCACTGTTGATTCCTCTATAACAGAATCAACCTTATCCTGATCCCCTTCAGGCAGGTCGATCCCTGTATGGGACTGTTGCTCTGCTAACAGGCATTCTGAAGGAGGAGACGGAGATCGGGCGTGCTTTCCCTGACAGGGAGGCAGCGATAAATGTTGACAATCTCTCTCTAATCCTCCCAGAGCTGAGGAAAAAACCTCCTCTGTTACATACACAGGAGCAGGTGACTGAGGACAGCCACAGTACCAAGTACCCCTGCGGGGTCTCTACGGTCACTTACCTCTGAACTTCAGGGGAGACTGGTGCAGCAGGAGTATGCCCAAGATCCTCCGAGCCCGATGAGACCCCCTTCGCTTCCTGGAAGATTCAGTTCCGGAGCTTCTGGACGGCATATTCCTAAGCCTAAAGCTGAGGTATTCCAGCCGTAATACACCACTTTTACTGAGAATAGTCTAGCACAATTGCTGCTATATCACAGTTGGTGTCTACTAATGTGCCTTTCTAGGGGATGCCTGTATCAACCGCTTGCTGTATGCCTTTAAATGTTGCCAGCTCTGTCTCTGTACTTCATAGCCAGCTCACTACAATATTGTGTTTTTTTTTTTTAAACTGCTGGGACGCCCGCACATGCGCAGAAGCGCTGCGGCGCGCACAGAGCGTCATCCCCCAGGCTCCGCCCCCTTTCCCGGCTCACCTCTATATATAGAGGCGCGTGCACGCGCACGCGCGCGGGCATGTGCGCCTTCGGCGCTAATTTCAAATAGGGTAACAAGGGACAGGAGCCAGGGCCCCTCTTTGCCGCAGGCCGGGGGATGGACGAGCACTGCAACATGGCAGAGGAAGCAGTTTCCTATAAGAGAACTCACCATCTGCCTGGACTTTGCTCTGCTGAGAAGAAGCTAGTCCACATGACAAGAAAACATTCCACAGCGGCCTCTAGTGGACAAACACAGGTACCGCAGTCTAATATATTAAATATATATATATAAAAAAAAATTATTTTTTTTTTTTTTTTCTTGACCACCATTAAAAATTATTACATTTTTTTAGTAGTTACAGGCATGCACAGAATTTTGCGGGAATACCATTAGGTAACAGACAGAAAGACAAATTAGGCTTGGGGGTCCCCCAATAGAACCAAGTTCCTGGGGGCCCCCACTTACCTGTTCCCCGCCGCAGGACTTTGTTTGGTCCACAAAAGCCCAAACTTCACCTATCACGGCAGGCATTGTAATCAAACCTTCAGGGACCGGGTTCCCAAGGATTCCACTCCCCTGGACCTGTATAGCACCCTGCACAGAAAACATCTTGGTCGTGGGTATGACCAGAGCTCTGGATCCCAGGGTCCAGCTCTCCTAAGAGAAGCATTACAGGCAAAACCTTGCTCTTCTCTGCAAGGCCCGGGTACCGACCGTTTAGCTATGAAGCTTTTTTGGTCGGATCCGGAATAGCTTACTGAGGCCCAAAAGAACCTGTACGCAAGCTCAGTGAAAAACACATGTTTCTTCTTGGCCAACACCTTAGACACTGGCAAAAAACTGAGGTGCTCCCGGATGGGAGGGGCTTATATAGGGGAGGGTACTTCCGGTTTTGGAAGTTGCCAGTGCCAGCACCTGACGGTATCTATATAACCCATTAGTAATGACTATGTCGCTCTGTGTCCCGTGATGTACGAGAAAGAAAGGAGGCGCGACACACAGCAATGATTCAACCCCAGCCCAGAGCGACAGCGCCACCTGCTGGGCTGCAGTGAATTACACATCACTGATGTCTCTGCCAAGTTCAAATTTACACCCGGGAAAGTACATACCCGCTACACATGAATCTATGGCCACCGCTGTCACCCCCTATTCAGGCCCCCATCCCCTTTTCGGGTGCAGGGAGCCTGAATTACGGAGGGGGTTGTTTTTGAAGCACCTGATTAGAGCCATAGGCACTAATAGGCGTCAAAAAAGGTAAAAAGCGAGCTCCATGTTTGGCACTCGCAGTTCACCCAGCTGTGTTAGGAAAGCGAATGACTATTCGCTTTCCTAACACTGAACCGACTCTCAGCGAATCAGGTGCTCGGGTCTATTACCCATCACCTGATTGGCTGAAACGATATAGGATATTACGGATGTTATCTGATCGTTGATGTGGCCCACTGCCATGACGTATCTGCCCTGTTTATCTCTAATTATGGTAATGGGTACAGACGGTAGTTTGCGAGAAAAGCATACTGCTACACCAAGCTTTTTATCGGGGCCAGAGGATGTATAAAATTGTGGGTATTTTGCACTAAGATATTTCAGGGTAGATGATTTAGAAAAATGTGTTTCCTGTAGCATCAGAATGTCAGCCTTTTGTTTATAGTAATATGTGAAGGCCTTTGCTCTCTTGGCAGGAGAATTAAAGCATTGCACATTGTGTGTAATAATAGAGTATTTAGTGTGGTGGTCATTCGCCATCATGGTTCTGCAGAACACTCTTACCCTGTTCCAGACTTTCTATCACTGGTTGTACGATTACTCGGGATGAGGCAGTCTCACTTAACCAGCTGGGCACCACTGGTCCGGGGGGGGGGGGGGGGAGAGTCAACCCTCCAGAAAGGAAGAAAAGAGGAGAAAAGAAAATAGAGAATGTTAGTAGACTCAGAAGGAAGCTGGTACTCATTTCCGTAGATGCATTAAGTTTCATCAGTTATTTAACCTGTCTCCGTATGGACAGGATTTGCTCCAGGTAAATCACCTGGGAATTGGGTGTGAAGTTGCTCTCATCCGTGGATAAGGACAAGGTCACTGGAGTGGCATGTGAGTTCACCCCGGCTCCAAACTCGATTTTTATCCCAACAGGTGCAGGACTTGAACTTGCTGAGAGAAAAAAAATAAAATAAATGGAGACAAAAATAGACAAAAATGCAAAACGAAAATACATGCCAGTAAAAACTCAATGCATAAAAACAATAGTTAAGTAGCGGTTGAGCAAACAATAGGCAAAAATAAAAGATGAAAATAAAAGATGAAAAAGTGAAAAAACAATCAAAAAAGAAAAAAGGACTTGGTCCTCATGAAAAAGCTGCGATGAGTCAACTGACCCTGCTGTCCTATAGTGAGACCGGACTCACGGGTTGTACTTCGCTTCTCAACTTTTCTTGCCAACAAACAAAATTTTGGCATAACCTGTAATTTCGAGAACCAAGATAACTTTCAAGGAATAAGTGCCGAACTTGTCCCCTAAGGGGGGGAGACCTCTTCCATAGGTTTGATTCGAATTAAGCAGGTCAATATTCCATCTTGGGTAGGGGGGGAGATCCCAGCTTTAGGAAATTATGTTCCCCCGGTCTGGGGAGCACTGCTTGTTCTTCAGGTCGATGTCGGGGTTCTTCGGTCAGTCTTGGATCGTTGAGATGACCACAAGGGAGACAGGGCCCTGTCTCGGTGGTTAGGGGGTGGTGTGGATGGCCGTTCTCTGGAAATAATTCCCAATTCCAGCAAAAGGTTCTCTCCATCTTTGTAATTCGAAAATGAACAGTTCTTGCCCCTGTATGTAAAGGAGAGGCGAAAGGGGAAAGACCATCTGTATTTTATTTGGCAATTCTGTAGTTGCTGGAGAAGTGGCTTCAAGGTACAGCGTTTTTGCACCGTCGAAGGGGCCAGATCCGTGAATAACTGTATCTGAGAGCCTAATAAGGTCAGGTCCTGTTTTTATATCTCGCAGCTGCCATCAATTTTTCCTTTATCTTGTAAAAGTGCGGCTTCACTATTATGTCACGGGGGAGTCCGTCGGACCTTGGGGCTGTAAGGGCCCTATGGATTCGATCAATTTCCAGATATTGCTGCGGTATATCAGGTATCAGCTCTTGCATCAGGGTGTGCATGGCATCTTCCAGATTGGTGTGGGTTTCCGGGAGGCCCCTTATGCGTATGTTATAGGGGCGGGACCGATTCTCGAGGTCCTCGATTTTCGCATAGGCCTCCTCCAGTCTGTCCTGCATTTCTGCTGTCATTCTGAAATTTTGATTGATGCGGTGTACCGACTTATCAACTTTAGTTTCGATCACATCTATCCGTACCCCCAAACTCTGTATATCTTGTTTAATGTCATGCGTTATAATGCTACACGCTTTGGAGAGTTCCTGCTGCAACATGGCTGAAAATCTTGCCAGTAAAGCTGTATACGGGGTCTGTGGGAGAGGAGAATCTGCTGGGCCTGGGCTGGCTTGGCTGGCTTGGCTGAATAGTGAATCTGCCAATTCTGCCATGTTTCTATCCATGGATGAGCCTGGTGATCCTGCCCGTCCCTGGCCCCCCAGGGATGCTCCGGTGGATATAGATAGATAGGGAGGGTAAAATCGCTCCCTGCCTGACGTCCTCTAGATCCCCAGAGGATTGAGAGGAGAAGGGGTCTCTAATCTCTGCTCGTGGAGAGGGTTGTGAGCACTGTGGGGAGTTAGACTGCTCAGGGCCCTGGCTGCCTCGCGTGTCTTGCTTACCCGGCGCCATCTTGGATGAAGGAGACTGTGCGGAGGTGAGCTGCTTCGGCTGATTCTTCTTGATAGCATGCTTATATTGCCGTTTCTGGCGTCTCATCGCCTTCCCCGTGGGTTCCGGTCCCAACATTTTTTATTAATAAATACATCCTCTTCTGCAACCCTCCAGACTAAAGCAGAACTTTACCCATAACAAATTGATAAAAATAATGTTCTTTAGCAAAGAACATACATTCCGCATTAATAATTACGCCACCAAAATGAGTGGGTATTGTATATTGCCTCCTACATTGTTCCCTGCTGGAGGCTGCCATTTTGCCGAAGCCCAGAGCACCTGAGCAGCAGTTAATCTTTCAGCTGTCAGTAGATCGGCCATTAGTGACTCTGATTTTCGGCCAGTGCCAAAAAATAAAGAGCAACTGAGCATATGCAGAGCAGTGAGACAGGGTATTACTGGATTTTAAACAATATAGACACTTTAATGTTTTACATAGCTATACCTGCAAAAGGTCCAGCCTGAAGTGATCTAGCATGACTTAATTTTCTGAGTAAAGTTCCACTTTATTGAGCGTTTAACCCTAGCAGTGTTGGAGCCCCTTTAATGAAAGGTTTTTTTTTTTTGTACTTGGAGTTGGGCTTTAAAGGATAAGCTCACCTTTAGTAACATGTTACATCTGTATTTCGCTTGTAACATATTTCTATTAAGCACCCCACCTTGTTCCCCCCTTGATCAGCAAGCATGCTTGTAGTTAATGTATTCTTCCTCAAGCTTTGTAACAGTAAGCCAGAGGTACAGGCACAAAGCTAGAGGAAGCCTGACATTGCACCTGTGATCTGCTGATCGTGGGTATGATGCTCTGCAGGCTCCTATAAA
>CM055116.1:1144929167-1144941667 GCA_029206835.1 Rana muscosa | reverse complement strand
TTTTCTAGGGACAGAAAACTGTAGGTAGGGAGAGTGTTTTTTTTCTTTCACTCTGCAAGTCCTTGTTTCCAGGGACCTGTAAGGACAGTGAGTTAATTGTCCTTGTGCTATATTGTGCTTAAAAAAAACATTTATTCTAGGGACAGAAAACTCTAGGTAGGGACAGTGTCAGTTTCTTTCACTCTGCAAGTCCTTGTTTCCAGGGACCTGTAAGGACAGTGAGTTAATTTTCCTTGTGCTATATTGTGCTTAAAAAAAACATTTATTCTAGGGACAGAAAACTCTAGGTAGGGACAGTGTCAGTTTCTTTCACTCTGCAAGTCCTTGTTTCCAGGGACCTGTAAGGACAGTGAGTTAATTGTCCTTGTGCTATATTGTGCTTAAAAAAAACATTTATTCTAGGGACAGAAAACTCTAGGTAGGGACAGTGTCAGTTTCTTTCACTCTGCAAGTCCTTGTTTCCAGGGACCTGTAAGGACAGTGAGTTAATTGTCCTTGTGCTATATTGTGATTAAAAAAAACATTTATTCTAGGGACAGAAAACTGTAGGTAGGGAGAGTGTTTTTTTTCTTTCACTCTGCAAGTCCTTGTTTCCAGGGACCTGTAAGGACAGTGAGTTAATTGTCCTTGTGCTATATTGTGCTTAAAAAAAACATTTATTCTAGGGACAGAAAACTCTAGGTAGGGACAGTGTCAGTTTCTTTCACTCTGCAAGTCCTTGTTTCCAGGGACCTGTAAGGACAGTGAGTTAATTTTCCTTGTGCTATATTGTGATTAAAAAAAACATTTATTCTAGGGACAGAAAACTCTAGGTAGGGACAGTGTCAGTTTCTTTCACTCTGCAAGTCCTTGTTTCCAGGGACCTGTAAGGACAGTGAGTTAATTTTCCTTGTGCTATATTGTGATTAAAAAAAACATTTTTTCTAGGGACAGAAAACTGTAGGTAGGGAGAGTGTTTTTTTTCTTTCACTCTGCAAGTCCTTGTTTCCAGGGACCTGTAAGGACAGTGAGTTAATTTTCCTTGTGCTATATTGTGCTTAAAAAAAACATTTTTTCTAGGGACAGAAAACTGTAGGTAGGGAGAGTGTTTTTTTTCTTTCACTCTGCAAGTCCTTGTTTCCAGGGACCTGTAAGGACAGTGAGTTAATTGTCCTTGTGCTATATTGTGCTTAAAAAAAACATTTATTCTAGGGACAGAAAACTCTAGGTAGGGACAGTGTCAGTTTCTTTCACTCTGCAAGTCCTTGTTTCCAGGGACCTGTAAGGACAGTGAGTTAATTTTCCTTGTGCTATATTGTGCTTAAAAAAAACATTTATTCTAGGGACAGAAAACTCTAGGTAGGGACAGTGTCAGTTTCTTTCACTCTGCAAGTCCTTGTTTCCAGGGACCTGTAAGGACAGTGAGTTAATTGTCCTTGTGCTATATTGTGCTTAAAAAAAACATTTATTCTAGGGACAGAAAACTCTAGGTAGGGACAGTGTCAGTTTCTTTCACTCTGCAAGTCCTTGTTTCCAGGGACCTGTAAGGACAGTGAGTTAATTTTCCTTGTGCTATATTGTGATTAAAAAAAACATTTTTTCTAGGGACAGAAAACTGTAGGTAGGGAGAGTGTTTTTTTTCTTTCACTCTGCAAGTCCTTGTTTCCAGGGACCTGTAAGGACAGTGAGTTAATTTTCCTTGTGCTATATTGTGATTAAAAAAAACATTTTTTCTAGGGACAGAAAACTGTAGGTAGGGAGAGTGTTTTTTTTCTTTCACTCTGCAAGTCCTTGTTTCCAGGGACCTGTAAGGACAGTGAGTTAATTTTCCTTGTGCTATATTGTGCTTAAAAAAAACATTTTTTCTAGGGACAGAAAACTGTAGGTAGGGAGAGTGTTTTTTTTCTTTCACTCTGCAAGTCCTTGTTTCCAGGGACCTGTAAGGACAGTGAGTTAATTGTCCTTGTGCTATATTGTGCTTAAAAAAAACATTTATTCTAGGGACAGAAAACTCTAGGTAGGGACAGTGTCAGTTTCTTTCACTCTGCAAGTCCTTGTTTCCAGGGACCTGTAAGGACAGTGAGTTAATTTTCCTTGTGCTATATTGTGCTTAAAAAAAACATTTATTCTAGGGACAGAAAACTCTAGGTAGGGACAGTGTCAGTTTCTTTCACTCTGCAAGTCCTTGTTTCCAGGGACCTGTAAGGACAGTGAGTTAATTGTCCTTGTGCTATATTGTGCTTAAAAAAAACATTTATTCTAGGGACAGAAAACTCTAGGTAGGGACAGTGTCAGTTTCTTTCACTCTGCAAGTCCTTGTTTCCAGGGACCTGTAAGGACAGTGAGTTAATTTTCCTTGTGCTATATTGTGATTAAAAAAAACATTTTTTCTAGGGACAGAAAACTGTAGGTAGGGAGAGTGTTTTTTTTCTTTCACTCTGCAAGTCCTTGTTTCCAGGGACCTGTAAGGACAGTGAGTTAATTGTCCTTGTGCTATATTGTGCTTAAAAAAAACATTTTTTCTAGGGACAGAAAACTCTAGGTAGGGAGAGTGTTTTTTTTTTTTCACTCTGCAAGTCCTTGTTTCCAGGGACCTGTAAGGACAGTGAGTTAATTGTCCTTGTGCTATATTGTGCTTAAAAAAAACATTTATTCTAGGGACAGAAAACTCTAGGTAGGGACAGTGTCAGTTTCTTTCACTCTGCAAGTCCTTGTTTCCAGGGACCTGTAAGGACAGTGAGTTAATTGTCCTTGTGCTATATTGTGCTTAAAAAAAACATTTATTCTAGGGACAGAAAACTCTAGGTAGGGACAGTGTCAGTTTCTTTCACTCTGCAAGTCCTTGTTTCCAGGGACCTGTAAGGACAGTGAGTTAATTTTCCTTGTGCTATATTGTGCTTAAAAAAAACATTTATTCTAGGGACAGAAAACTCTAGGTAGGGACAGTGTCAGTTTCTTTCACTCTGCAAGTCCTTGTTTCCAGGGACCTGTAAGGACAGTGAGTTAATTTTCCTTGTGCTATATTGTGATTAAAAAAAACATTTTTTCTAGGGACAGAAAACTGTAGGTAGGGAGAGTGTTTTTTTTCTTTCACTCTGCAAGTCCTTGTTTCCAGGGACCTGTAAGGACAGTGAGTTAATTTTCCTTGTGCTATATTGTGATTAAAAAAAACATTTTTTCTAGGGACAGAAAACTGTAGGTAGGGAGAGTGTTTTTTTTCTTTCACTCTGCAAGTCCTTGTTTCCAGGGACCTGTAAGGACAGTGAGTTAATTTTCCTTGTGCTATATTGTGATTAAAAAAAACATTTTTTCTAGGGACAGAAAACTGTAGGTAGGGAGAGTGTTTTTTTTCTTTCACTCTGCAAGTCCTTGTTTCCAGGGACCTGTAAGGACAGTGAGTTAATTGTCCTTGTGCTATATTGTGCTTAAAAAAAACATTTTTTCTAGGGACAGAAAACTCTAGGTAGGGAGAGTGTTTTTTTTTTTTCACTCTGCAAGTCCTTGTTTCCAGGGACCTGTAAGGACAGTGAGTTAATTGTCCTTGTGCTATATTGTGCTTAAAAAAAACATTTATTCTAGGGACAGAAAACTCTAGGTAGGGACAGTGTCAGTTTCTTTCACTCTGCAAGTCCTTGTTTCCAGGGACCTGTAAGGACAGTGAGTTAATTTTCCTTGTGCTATATTGTGCTTAAAAAAAACATTTATTCTAGGGACAGAAAACTCTAGGTAGGGACAGTGTCAGTTTCTTTCACTCTGCAAGTCCTTGTTTCCAGGGACCTGGAGAGACATTGAGTGAATTGTCCTTGTGCTATATTGTGATTAAAAAAAACATTTATTCTAGGGACAGAAAACTCTAGGTAGGGACAGTGTCAGTTTCTTTCACTGTGAAAGTCCTTGTTTCAAGGGACAGAGAAGGACACCTGAAGGTAGCCCTTATTGCTTTTTTCCCATCTCCCTGCAGGCCATCTATTAGAATGTCTGGAAGGCAAACAAGGAGAGGCAGACAGTCAGGAGGCAATAAAAGAGGGCAAGCAGGCTCTGTGTCTGGGGGCAACAGTGCTGGTCGTGGACGCGGTGCATTGTCATCAGCACATGGCCATGGGACACGCTTGTCCTTCTTTTCGGCAGCTGGACATGTTGAGCCACATCATGCCGAAGACTTGGTAGAGTGGATGACCAAGCCCTCCTCCTCCTCCTCATCCTCTCTCACCCAGGCTCAGGGTACTGGAAAAGCAGCTGCCAAAGCGTCGTCTTCCCTGGTATCAATGTCAGACAAATCATCAGTCACTCCTTCCCTAGACCCACCATGTCCTCCTCCTGAGGAGTCCCCCGAACTGTTTCAGCACAGTGTTGGGTACATGCTCCAGGAGGATGCCCAGCGTTTCGAAGGGTCTGATGATGAAACCCAGCTAGAGGAAGGCAGTAGCGTGAGAGCAGACAGAGGGGATGCTCAAGAAGGACACCAATCTGGCAGTCATGTTCCAGCAGCTGCAGCATACTGCCAGATTGGCTCCAGTGATGAGGAGGGAGGGGATGATGAGGTCAATGACTCCACGTGGGTGCCTAATAGGAGAGAGGAGGAGGAGGAGGAGGAGGCACATCTCCAACGAGGCAGGATGCCCTTTGGTGGCCAGCGTAAGGGCAGTACACCGACGGAATCACACCGCAGAGCTCCGCCTGTGCAGGGCGCTGCCTCTGCCCGTCATTCAAAAAGTTCTTTGGTGTGGGCCTTTTTTGAGGCTAGTGCATCAGATCGCACAGCTGCTGTTTGCAACATATGTCTCAAGCGTATATCGCGTGGCCAAAACATCAGCCGCTTGGGTACCACATGCCTGACCAGACATATGTTGACCTGCCATGCAGCTCGTTGGCAAGCCTACCTCAAAGACCCACACCAAAGAACAAAGCGGACCTCTCCTTGCACCGCATCAGCTGGGATCTCCAACCCCACTATAACTTCAGTCCTCTCTGAAACATGCACTGAGAGGAATGAAGGTGTAGAATTAGGTGTGTCACAGCCAAGTACTTGCGCCCACTCTGCTAGCAGTACACCGACGTCCGATTCTAGCAGGCAAATTTCCCTGCCCCAGCTGCTGGACCGTCGAAAGAAGTTCACTCCCAGCCATCCACATGCCCAGCGGTTGAATGCTAGCTTGGCTAAATTGCTAGCGCTTCAACTGCTGCCTTTTCAGTTGGTAGACTCGGCCCCCTTCCGTGAGTTTGTGCAATGTGCGGTTCCTCAGTGGCAGGTTCCCAAACGCCACTTTTTCTCACGGAAGGCTATTCCGGCTCTCTACCGGCATGTGGAAGGCAATGTCTTGGCCTCGCTGGACAGGGCGGTCAGCGGTAAGGTGCATATTACCGCTGACTCATGGTCCAGCAGGCATGGACAGGGACGTTACCTTTCTTTCACGGCCCATTGGGTCACTCTTTTGGCAGCTGGGAAGGATTCAGGACAAGGTGCAGTAGTGTTGGAGGTTGTCCCACCGCCACGCCTCCAAAATGCTACTACTGGTTGTGACACACCTCTCTCCTCCACCCCCTCCTCTTCTTCTTCCTCCATGGCCTCTTCCTGTGGTTTGTCCTATGAACCAGCGGTGCTCCGTAGCCGTTCACGGGGCTACGCAAGTACGCAGGCAAAAAGATGCCATGCCGTGCTTGCGCTGGTGTGTTTGGGGGACAGAAGCCACACTGGGGCAGAGGTCCTGTCTGCTCTGCAGGGCCAGGCCGAGAGGTGGTTGACGCCACGCCAGCTTAAGCCAGGAATGGTGGTTTGCGACAATGGCACCAACCTCCTCTCCGCCCTCCGACAGGGACAACTGACCCATGTGCCCTGTGTGGCTCACGTCCTTAACCTGGTGGTGCAGCGCTTCTTGGGCAGGTACCCGGGCTTACAGGATGTCCTGAGGCAGGCCAGGAAAGTCTGTGTGCATTTCCGCAGATCTTATAATGCCAGTGCTCGCCTGGCTGAGCTGCAAAAGGAGTTGAACCTGCCCAAGAACCGCCTTATATGTGACATGCCCACCAGGTGGAACTCAACGTTGGCCATGCTGCAGCGGCTGCACACGCAGCAGAGGGCCATCAATGAGTACCTGTGCGACTACGGCACCAGGACAGGGTCAGGGGAGCTTGGTTTTTTTTCTCCACGCCAGTGGGGCATGATCAGGGATGCATGCACTGTCCTGGCACCATTTGAGGAGGCCACGAGGATGGTGAGCAGTGACAGTGCATGCATCAGTGACACTGTACCTCTTGTCCACCTGTTGGAGCACACGCTGCGTGGAATAATGGACAGGGCACTTGAGGCAGAACAGAGGCAGGAAGAGGAGGACTTCCTTGCCTCTCAAGGCCCCCTTTACCCAGACAGTGTTCCTTCTGTCCCACCCATCGCACAGGAAGAGGAGGAGGAGGAGGAGGAGGAGGAGGAGGAGGAGGATTGTGTCAGCATGGAGGTGGAGGCTGGCACTCAGCATCATCAGCAGCAGTCTTTTAGGGATGATTTACAGTCCCAAGAAACCAGTGGACTTGTACGTGGCTGGGAGGAGGTGGCTGCGGATCATGTCGTCCTTAGTGACCCAGAGGACTCCGGAGCGAATGCCTCAGCAAACCTACGCTGCATGGCCTCCCTGATCCTGCAAAGTCTGCGGAAGGATCCTCGTATTCTTCGGATCAAGGAGAGGGACCATTACTGGCTGGCCACTCTCCTTGATCCACGGTACAAGGGTAAGGTTGCGGACCTTATGTTACCGTCGCAGAGGGAGCAGAGGATGAGACAACTCCGGGAGGCCTTGCAGAAAGGTCTGTGCAACGCGTTCCCAGAGACTGGGAGGTTGCAAACTCCTGGTCCTGGACAACGAGTTGCTGAGGCTTCGGCCAGTCAAAGAAGGAGCGGTGGGGAAGGTGGCCGTCTGACCGATGCGTTCAGACAATTCTTTAGTCCGCAGCCCCAAAGTATGATCGGTTCCAGCAACCATCGCCAGCGTCTGATAAACATGGTGCAGGAATATCTAGGGGCAAGGTCAGACTTGGACACCTTCCCCACCGAAAATCCTCTGGCTTACTGGGTCTTGAGGATGGATCACTGGCCAGAGCTTGCACAGTATGCAATTGAGCTACTGGCCTGTCCTGCATCCAGCGTTCTTTCGGAACGCACATTCAGTGCTGCTGGAGGATTTGTCACGGATCACAGGGTGCGCCTGTCCACCGACTCGGTTGATCGACTGACTTTCATCAAGATGAACCAGTCTTGGATCACCACCAGCTACCACACACCTGATGCTGATATAACAGACTAATTGATTTTAAAATGTCACATCCCTTCAAGACTGATGCTGATGCTGAGTGCCTGTGCTGTTATGTTGACTGGCTATCCTCCTCCTCCGAGTCCTCAATGGTACGATTGATGATGATAGCTTGGAAGATCATTTTTGTTTATGGGTGCCGCCACCAGTGCCTAACGCCCAATTTTTCAGCCCCTGTTTAACAGTGGCGTGTAATTACAATTTTTTAAGCAATACTTTGCAACAGGGCTCATTGCTGTGCTCCAAGTACAGTATCTGTGAGGAGTTGCAGTGTTGTGCCACCAGTGCCTAAGGCCCAATTTTTCAGCCCCTGTTTAACAGGGGCGTGTCATTACAATTTTTGAAGCAATACTTTGCAACAGGGCTCATTGCTGTGCTCCAAGTACAGTATCTGTGAAGGGTTGCAGTGTTGTGCCACCAGTGCCTAAGGCCCAATTTTTCAGCCCCTGTTCAACAGGGGCATGTAATTACAATTCTTGATCTAATAATTCACAGCAGGGCCCATTGCTGCACCCACCAAGAGTAACTGTCAGGGCTTACAGTGTTGTGGCACCAGCACCACCATCAAAGGCCCAATTTTTACTACCACTGTTCAACAATTATATGTAATTAAAATTCCTGATATAATAGTTGACAGCAGGGCGTTCCAGCACCAACCAAGAGTAACTGTGAGTGCTTACAGTGTTGTGCCAACACCAACAACTAAGGGGCCTATTTCTGCAGAGTATATACGGCAGGTCCCTACTTTCAAACATCCAACTTACAAACGACTCCTACTTGCAAACGCAAGAAGACAACAGGAAGTGAGAGGAAATCTACCACTAGGAAGGAAAATTCTCTCCTGTAAGAATAAATATGGGAGAAAGGTGTCTCCTCTGTACTGATGCTTTATCAGCAATCCTTGTTTCAAGAAAAACACCACATTTCAAAAACAGTTGTCATTAGGACGGAAAGTGAGGTGAAATGTTCTGAACAGGGGCACAGACAGCAAAACAAATGTTACAGGGGTGATAACCCTTACCTATGTTTTCCAAAAAGTTTAAAAATAGATTTTTGGTCTGGAGCTACACTTCAACAATGTACCTGTTCAAAATTACAAACAGATTCTACATAAGAACAAACCTACAGTCCCTGTCTTGTATGCACCGCCTGTATACGGCTGTTCAGAGTATATAGGGCCTTTTTTATTTTATGTGCGGGGTTCCCCTTAATATCCATACAAGACCCAAAGGGGCTGGTAATGGGCTGGGGTAGGGGGGGGGGTCATGGGGTAGCTATGCCATTTTTCTTAAAGATTTTCATCCATATTACCGGGACCAGACATTACATTAAAGCCGCAAGCAGTTTTAAATGGCTTTTTTTTCCTTTAGAAGTGTCATTTTGTGCAGGGACAGTTCTAAACACGGGAAACACGTGGCACTTCACAGGCATACTTTAGACACCCCCCAGGTACGATATTTAAAGGAATATTTGACTTTTTTTTTTTCACTTTATGCATCATTAAAATGACTGCTCCCGGAAAACGACCGTTTTTAAAACTTATTTTTGCATTGATACATGTCCCCTGGTGCAGAACCCGGGTTCCCAAACCCTTTTTAGGACAATAACATGCATAATAGTTGTTATAATTAGCACTTTAGAATTCGAACGTTCGCATCCATTGTATTTAATAGGGTTCTAATGTTCGTTCGAACTTTCGGTCCGTTCGCGGGTTCTGGTGCGAACCGAACCCGGGGGTGTTCGGCTCATCACTAGTTGTGACCAAAGAACAGTTCAGTATTGGTGGGGAGTAGGTCAAGGCACAATCCTCAATCAATCTAAACCATTGAGTTATCACCAATGGTTATAACGCACAGTGGCTGTGAATGTACTTCTTTCCTTTTCTGAGTCTCTACCAGCAACTCTAATGAACATGAAACAGGAGTTACCTTCTTGTGGCTGCGGCCCCTGTCAGAGGGAAGACCCTTTTTATCTCCGCTCCCTTTGCGTCAAAGCAGGTTCCCCGCCCTGCCGTACAAGCGCCAGGAAAGGACAAAAAGAGATGCAGTCTTGTGGTGAGGGTTCAGCTCTGGCCCAGGGCAACCGTGCCTCCTGCAGGCCGCAGGGAACCTCACACCACCAGAGTCCTCCGAGAACCATAAAATGGTCCCAGATTCCCTAACAATCAGTGCATCTGGGTTACACTACCACCCAGATGCTTCCCCTAAATTCAAATACCCGCTACACTCTCCCCCTGGTGATTTGACACTGGTCCCCAGTGTCTGGTGCAAACTCATGTCTCCCAAATAGTGGTAACATGAATTCAACCCAGAGACCAAACTACACGTAGAACCAAGCCCTACAAACTCAGCCATGGATTGTGCCAGGACCTAGAATGTGAAAGGAAAACAAGAATACAAACAATGGACCTCTCTTCTTTTTTTTTTTCTAAACTTAAATATTTTACACATTAACATTCCTCCCCCTTTCTGCTATCTAAGAACCACCCCATTCTCAGCAGCCTTGATAGATGAATCTCCTGCAGAAGGGAAGAAAAGAAGAAAAACAAAGAAACACACATCCTAACATAATGTATGTGTTTTCTTGGAAGGAATGGGTCTATCCGTAAAGAAACCCATTCGCTCCAATAAGTATAGTGCAGAGTGTAAAACAAACAATCGTTGCGCAACACCGCCACTTGGTGGCAATGCTGCGGTAAAGGCACTTGTCAGATCCAGATGAACCTTTACTTCTCTGTGCTGTGACCCTATACTAGCTATGCCCCAAAGTCACTGATTTATTTTCCTTGATGGGAGGAGAAGGAGGGAGAACAACGACAATAGCAGCTCCCAACTCTCTGAAGAGTAAAACATCCCAAAAAAAAAAAAAAAGTTAGAGCACAGTCCCTGTATTTCAACAATAAAAGAAATGTAAAGGAGTCTTTTCCTCCTATAAGTAGAACTTTGGGTGCGGCAGGAACAAAGGCTTCAAATGCTTGTCAAAGGCCTCCACATTATACTCAATGTTCTCTCCATCCTTTCGACAGATAATCACCCTGTCAGCATTGATGTGCCTTCCCAACATTCACTCCGCCTTACAGTCCTTGAATTTTCTGGTAACTGTAGGGGAACACGAGAGGTATCGGCATGCGTTAGGTACCTTAAGTTTTGTCCAGACGAAATTATTGTACCACCGCTGCCGAAAAACATCCACCTCATAGAGCAATTCTCGGGGTAAATACGGGTATTCCCACCCATTTTCACAGGCAACCTTCTGGCAAAAGAGACGCTGCAGCCTTGACAAAGGTGGCATTGTGGCACAGTCTCCCTCTCTAGGCAGAACGATGGATTCAGGGTGACGAGGTACTTTCACTACCTCTGAATATTTGGGCTTAGGAGCCCGCAGTGATGCACGTTGCAATCCCACAACAGGAGCAGGTAATACATCTGTTGATTCAGGAAGTGGAAGGGTAGGCAGGGGACCAGATTCCTCCCTAGGCTCCGAGGCCTCCACCCGGGGTGTACTATCCCCAATGGACATGGGTGGGTCCCTTGTTGCACGGGACGAGGGTAGCGGCATCTTGTCCCATCCCTTCTTGTGGAAGATCTCATCTATCTCCCCGTCATCACCGGCATCAGATAATGACTCCAGGTCTGAGGTGTCATAGAACTCCGCTGGCAAGTAATTCCCGGTGGACACGGAATCGCTCCTCTGAACGGCTCCCACCGACTGTGGGCTGCCGACACCTCCAACCACACACACAGTCCCAACCCCTGGCTCACCTGGACCTTTTGTAGAACAGGGATGTCCAGGGCTCTTCCCTCCGGATCCATCCAGGCCAGGCAAGCAGCGGGGCGAAGCTCTTCCACGACCATAGGATGCCATCACCTGGCCAACTTTCCTCTTCGGTGGTGGGAGCAGGGAGCTTGTGGTGACCGAGGCAGCATCCTCGGATTTCTCTCTCTCAATCTCCACTGGGACTGTCACTTCGCCCTGGTCAGCGCGCACAGGAATGCCCGCATAGGCATCGATCTCTCCCTCCGGAGTGGCAGTACCTGTGAGGTAGTTGAGGTGGTAGGCGCGAGGTCTTTCTGTGGATGGCTCCACCTCAAAAAGGAATTTCTTGCAAGCCTCACATCGCCCGAATGGCTTCAAGTGGACTACTAGTCCCGAACAGACGGGACAGATCACACCGAGGGCCTCTATGTCTCTGCATGTGTACAGAGCCAAACGTCCTCGGGGCCTTAGCCTTATTCCTGTGTCCATAATCGGAGCAGCAAAGGAAGTCATCTCCGCTGTAGAAGGAACAGAAATCCACGGAGTATTTGAGGTTATCCTGACTGTCTGCTGCTCCATTGCACACTGCCCAACTCGAGCCGGAATCTCCACGTGTGTCCTTCCACATGGCCAGACTTCTCCCATACTCTGCATTTGTTTGCGGGCTTTCTCTTCTCCCCGTCCACGAACCGTGCAGCTATGGTGTGCCTCGTGGTGCATTGGCCAATATGACCGACCTATTAGGAACTCCTCCGGGCAGCAAAGTTCAAATTCAGACGGTATAACACACATCCTGGACACGATGCCCCCACGTGTAGCGGGGCCCACCCCTCTCACCCTTTTCTTCTTCTCGGCTTGCTGTCTTGTCTAGGGGAACCTGGGAAGAGGGATGACATCCACCACGGCCCATGTCCTCTTCTGGATAGAGGTGAAGGCCCGAATGTATTTCTACCATTGGGTCGTGTGTATAACCCAGGGTCAAGTCTTTCCTTGATATAACCCCCCCCTTTGCTCCCAGTAACCGGAGTTCCACACCACTGAAAAGGTCCAACTTGTATTTATTCCTTAGCAGCAAATAAATCGTCACTCAGCACAGACAGGTTGTGACCAAAGAACAGTTCAGTATCGGTGGGGAGTAGGTCAAGGCACAATCCTCAATCAATCTAAACCATTGAGATATCACCAATGGTTATAACGCACAGTGGCTGTGAATGTACTTCTTTCCTTTTCTGAGTCTCTACCAGCAACTCTAATGAACATGAAACAGGAGTTACCTTCTTGTGGCTGCGGCCCCTGTCAGAGGGAAGACATCCTTCCGAGAGAGTTACCGGAGGCCCCCGCCATCACCGATAATGCTGCACCGGGCTGTTCGGAAGGGTTACACTCCCCGTCCTCCTCATCTCAGATTCGGGCGCCCCACACCTTAGGGCCCCTCGGGCAACTCCACCCTCGCGAAACCCAGTC